>CM056606.1:17832601-17900101 GCA_029721355.1 Tegillarca granosa | reverse complement strand
AATGTTTTGTTCAACAAACATACACTAGAAAATTAAAATATAATATTCAAAATTCAATTTTAATTGTGTAAAGTAAAACGACTTTAATATACACCAAAATTTGAGTTGAGTGAACACTAAATTGAATGAATGATTGTATCGTAAAACTGGGTCCAGGACATCGACAACCACTGCTTAAAGACAGGTAAGGCAATAAAAAAATTCTGTGAATTTTAAATGGTCAAAAGTAATTTATAATTTTTAATTTTACATAAGTAGAAATCTTACCTTTGTCTTTTTCTTTCTGTTCTTGTTCTTTTAACTTTTTACGAATTTTTATTATTTTCTGTTGTATCCTTCTCCAGTTGTTCTCTTCCTCTATTTCCCTTGTTTCTGATTGAAGTTTATCTAGTTTCTTTTCTATCGTCTGTCTAACTTCTGTACCGACACAATCTGCTGCCACTTGTCTCATTTTTCGTAATTCTAGGTAAATGTCATACACGCTTTGATGTTTCTCAATATTTTGAGTATTTTCGTCATTTTCTTCTATTCCGTTGTTTGAATCACTGCTATTTTGGGACATTAAGCGTTCCTGACTTGTCTCAATGTCATCGTTATGTGAGTCCATGTCTGAGATAATTTTATTTTTTTGGTTTCTGTTCCCTGTTTGATTGTTGTCGTCAGATATAACTTGTTCATCCCCGACAACAACGTTACCAATTTCTGATTCATATGGCAAGGAATTTTCTATTTCAGCATTATGTTGACCCTCTGGTGAGGAAGCTGTATGTTGGACTGGCATACTCATTCGCCTTCTAACACGGAAAACTTCAGACGAAACAACATCGGATAATTTTCTTTGTGAATTTGTTCTTTTTGGAAGTCGATTTTCTGTCATGTCACTCTGGGTACGGGATAAACCGTTTTCTCTCCTCATTTCACCATCACTTGTATACATGTCAGATCCATAAATACGTTTCCGTCGCCTGGTTCGTAACAATGGTCGTCTTATCTCGGCGGCTATTCTATAGGAGTACCCTGCCCTGCTGTGATCTACTTCCGTTTCACCTTTGTTCCGATACAAGTTCGCGAGCTGTTTCACTTCCGGCATACTAGCACGCCTGAAATCATATTCTTTCGCAGTAACGTGAAGTTCCGACTCCTTTTTAACGTCGTGGTTTTCAGATTTTTGCTTTGAATTTGGATATTCTTTGCTTTTCAGGTTTTGCGTTGAAATAGACTCATTAACATCTTTTTCTTTTACAGACTGATTGATATTCCTTGAATCATACTTATATTGGTTTTTATCCATCATGTTTTTTGGGTCCATTTCGTCATCTTGTTTTGCGATGGAGTTTCTAGATCCACATTTGCTTGTTTCTGTAGTTTTTGTTTGGGATTTACTTGAAACTAGAGAAACGGAATCAAATGGTGAAACGCCACTTTTTCGTGTTTCAAATTTCCTTTGATCGTTTTTTACATCTATTGTTTTTGTCTCTGTACTTTCATTATCACATGCCTTTTCAGACATGTCCTGCTTTAGACATTGTCTTGAATCAATGCTGTTGCGTTTCTTGTAGTTTGGGTCATTTTTGGTTTTACTTTCTGCATTATTTCTACTATGAGTCCTTATGTCTTTCTGTGAGTGATTTCGGCTAAGATTTTCCTGAGAATCAAAGCTCTGGGTTCTTGACCTTTTTCGAATTTGGTCTTGAGAGTCATTTTCACTCTGGCTTGGGGAGACATTTAGGCCCTGGGTCATAGAGACATTTTTGTTTTGGTTTTGCGAATCATTTCGGTTTGATAAGTCATTTCGGCTTTGGTTTCGAGAGTCATTTCGACTTCGGTTTAATAAGTCATTTTGGCTTTGGTTTCGTGAGTCATTTCGGCTTTTGTTTTGTGAATCAGTTCGACTCTGGCTTCTTGATTCATTTCTTATTTGGGTTCTCGAGTCATTTGTGTTTTTGTTTCGAGAGTTATTTCGGCTTTGGTTAATTGTTTCATTCCGCCCTTTGGTCCTTGAGTCGGTTCGGTTTTGGTTAACTGATTCATTTTGGTTTTGTTGTGGCGAGTCATTTCTACTTTCGATCCTTGATTCATTTTGGTCTTTGTTTCCTGACTCATTTTTACTCAGCGTTTGTGGCTCGTTTCCACTAGTAGAGGCGTTTGAATCGATCCTAATTTCGGTCCTTGAGTCATTTTCACTTTGATTTTCTGACTTATTTCTGTTCTGATTGAGTGACTCATTTCTACTAGTGGCATTTGAATTAGTCCAAACCTCGGTCCTTGAATCACTTTGGCTTTGGTTTTCCGACTCATTTTGACTCATGTTTGTTGTTGCAGTTACAGAGGTTGCGTCACTAATCTGGCTTTGCTGATCATACTGCTCAGTCTCCCACCTTGATATTCTACCGGAAGCGAGACTGTCTTGATCTTCTGAGATTTCAGATCTTGTTTCGTCCTCCATATTTAAGTGCACTACAACTGGTATGTATATTTTTCTAGAGAAAGAATAAATAAAATAATATGTATTGGTGTTTAAAAAGATTTTGAAAAGCATGCAATTATAATGCATATTTATAATATGCACTTTCTATTCTCGGATTCAACTGTTTTATTTTTCCTTTAATAACGTGTATTGATATTTATCTTTTATTGATATAAGAAGTGGTCCTGGCCGGAGTTTCAGAATCAATCACTTAACTGAGTGCACACTTAACTCAAATAATTCTATTTTTCTGTCATAAATATTATCCAAAAATGAAGTTTTATGAGAAAATGTCTTGTTTTGTTTAACAAACCTACACTTAACAATTTATTTATAACATTAGATATTCAGTTGTAACTATGTAATGTCTAAAAAATTGACATTTAAATATTCCGTAATTTGAGTTAATTGTACACTCAACTGAGTGAATGTTTGTGAACATGGGGTCTGATATGTATTTTTCTTTTTTTATCTGACCTCGTTGTTTTGTATGACTGTAGTTATCTCCTTAGCTTTTTTTTTTGTTTTTTTTGTTTTGTGTTTTTGATTGCCTTGTCTGTAGTCAAAGAACATGTTGAATCATCTAAATATTGTTCATGGTCTCTATAATTTATTCAATAAACGTAATAACTTCTTAATCAGCTTTGTAACCACCCTCACCAAGTCACCTAAACAGAAGAGTTTAAAAAAGGGAGACGATCCACAAGAATTTGTGTATTTAAAACTATTAACTACACTGATTACGCAATGGCGTTTTTTTTCATTTATTTAAATAGGTAATAGATATCATAGCTAAAATACTTTGTATTTATTTTCAGTAATTTGAGTTGCATACCTATAATGACACATGGCACATGCGATGGAGCACAATTATTTTAAACTTCCCTATTGTTAATTGGGCGACACGTTAGAATCGAGACGCTGTGTCCTTTACATGAAAGGCTTTGAAATTTATATTTTAAATATATGTACTAGCAGATATGTTTATTATTTATCGAGATCCCCTTATGTCTGAATACAAGTACATACTAGGAATTCGAAAAAGATATACTTACAAAATTTTTACAATCCTTATACGCGTGTTTAAAAATTTGCCTCGAGCATATGCTTACCACGTTTTAAATGATGTTTAACTGTTGGTGTTAAAATTGCACATTGCATCACTATGTGATAAACTTTCTGAACAAAAATGTTTACAAATTGATTTCAAACGTAGATGAGGGTTGCACAGTTTAGATTATTTTTTCAACACGAATATTTAGAATACTACATCCCTTTCACTTTCAATATAGGAGGTCAGTTCACCTTAATTTAAATCCGGTGTCCGTTCAGTGTTTATTTACAAGCTGTGTTGACTTAACTTATGTGAAATGAAATACCTTGCTCAAAGATATACTATGCAGTTCGTCCAGGGATTCGAATCCACGTCTCTTGATCCATGAGTCTGCGACCTATACACTGACTCTAGTTCCCATGACAATAGTTTTAAATGAATACGTGATTCTGCATTAATGCTCAGATTGCGTTGATGCAACACTGAAGCAAAAGATTCTGAAGAAAAAAAATCATTGACCTAACCTACGATTTTGCTGATAATGTTGTATTAACATGCTGCATTGCTAGTCTAAATAATGTCATTCGTGTGGCTATCTTTTATTTTTGCTCATATTTCATTCAGACAGATCATCAAAGGGTTTCAGATTAAAATAAAACAAGACGGTTTTTTAACTTTTCTAGATTGTTGGTGGCCAAATTTTATTGTATGCTCAAGCATACAAGCATACTGTATATGTATGCTACGACACTGGTAGAAACGCTTAAAAAAGTAGGCTTACTTTGGTAACATAAGAATTATACATGTCAAAGATTTTCAGGACACCTCCGTACCAGTCAAAATGCCGTAAAAGTATAGGTTTAAAATAGGTTGTTAAGGACCAAAACTTTTCTTAAACCTCCGTACAAAGCAGACGGTTAACACAGATGTAAAGGGCAAGTGAAATTTACATAGCTTAGAGTTTTTTAGGGAAATTCCAAGATATGTAAGACAAAAAAAAAAAACTTAAACGAAAATAGGTTAGTACTTGATGTAAAGGAAAAAGTGAAATATACTTTAGTTGACGCTTATCTTTAACCTCCGGGCAGAACACAAACACTTAAACGCAAATGGGTAGTACTGGGTCTATAGGGCTAAGTTAAATATACATGACTTGAAACTATCAATAACAACTTCTTACAAGACAAAATGCTTTCAATGGTTACATAGCACAAAGGAAATTATAACAGGTATTGGAGCTTTTTATAACATCTCCATACAAGAATCTGAAGGCAAGGCGGTAGGTTTATAAAAGCAGTTAGTTAAAAAATGGGCCAAGTGATATATACAACCTTGTTGTATTTTTGGTTTTTATAACTACAGTATATCATAAATATATCACGTTAATCAACTATAGAAAATCAATAAGCGTTTTTTGTTTTATATTTTACTTGATTAATAGCCGTGTAATAAAGAAACCTTCAAACTAACAAAAAAGATTTGCTAACACTTAAACTGTGCCGCGTAACCTTACCAATAATCCATGTCAGAAACAAATAAAATACAATATAAATAACTCATATCTATGGTGTTCCGAAAGGGTCAGTTAATAAAATATCGCTCCTTCGATCTGGACCCAGTTGTTCAACTCTCCGTTAGCTTAATCAGTTGGTTAGCAAATTTTGAATCTTATAAATGTGTCAATCTTTAAATATATATATATATATATATATATATATATATATATATATATATATATATATATATTTTATTTCATGTAATTTTATTTTATTTTATTTCATTTTTATTTTATTTTATTTTATTTTATTTTATTTTATTTTATTTTATTTTATTTTATTTTATTTTATTTATTTTATTTTATTTTATTTTATTTTATTTTATTTTATTTTATTTTATTTTATTTATTAATTTATTTATTGTACATTTCTATTCAAAAGTTACTGAATACAAGTGTCTTAATTAAACAGAAACAATTGAATTCAAAACCCCATGCCTTTATTAGATATATTTAATTTTTCTGTTTGGTATCTTTTTATTAGAAATGTACATTTGAAAAATTAATTTATATCTAATATTTCTAGGACACAGTTATCATAATTGTTCACAATTTTTGTAACTGAATCACATATGTCACTTTATATTTCCTATTGTTTGAATAAAATATGTTTAAACTATTTAATTGTGATTACATTTTAATTTTTTAAATATCATTTGGTTAAACTAACAAAGTATTGCACGAATCGGTCTTGACTGCAGTCAGTTGAAAAAAGGTGTTAAGTTGCGACTGGTAAAGCATAAAATCGAAGACAGTAGGTCGAAGATACTACTGCTCTGGTGTTTTCGCTTTACTAATTTCGCGTTGTTGCCTTCGTAACTTTGTGATGTTGCTTTTTTGTCTTCTTCTTTCTGCTCATTAGTTTAAAGTGAAAGATATGGAAAGCGATTTAAGCATTGCTTCATTACTTTACCTCCCCGTTTTCGCTTTATTTTCGCGTTTCTACTGTATCATCTTTGTGTTTCGACTTTAAAGCAATCGCGAGCAGAGCATAAGAAGAGTGAATAAAAATTGTTCTTACCGAACACCATACATTTCAGATAAAAATATTGATGTGGCAATCATACACAGAAAAGGAAAAAATATTTAACTAGATAGTGTAGCTCTTAATGTGAGTAAATAAAATCTAATAAACCCTGTGTATAGAAAATGTTGACATATACTTAATATATTAAAGCTGCATTAAGGTTACCAATTTTTGAAAAAAAATTCAATTTTCTAAAAATATTTTTTTATCAATATATACTGATTGAGATTACGATCTGTGCGATCCATTTTCTTCAATTCACTCTTATTAGCCCATAATAAATAGAAATCCTACAGTCTTGACCAACTCCATTGCATGTTAATTATCACCTTGGAGCATGCGCGGGTCTTACGCGGAAGTAAACAATGGCGTCAATAGAAAGAAAACGTGTTCGTCAAAGAACGACAACGGACTCAGCAAGGAAAAGGACAAAGGCCAACTGGTTCAAACAAAATCCAAGAATTCGAATCAGCCAAGCCCAGATGAAAAAATGGATGAAAATAAAACAGCAGTTTTGCTTCGATACACACGATAAAGTCGCTGAATTGCTCTTGAACACATGGTAAGTCATCGATTTGATATGCTACTTCACGCAAGTGTTTTCAGGCGAAACAGGAAAGTTATTCTTTTAAAAAATTGCAGATTCTAATTTTACTTGATTAAACATATCGAAATTGTAATTTAGATTTTGATGGAAAACCAAATATTTTGTGCAGTAGCAAGTGATTCGACAAGATGTTTTTGAGGGGCCCCATAAGGGGCATTCGTCAATAAATAAAAAAAAATCAACTTTAACTGTCTTATATCCGAAAAGAATAAAGAAAATTAAAATACAATATCACTAAAACACGACGAATAAAATAGTTTTTGTCATGAACACACTTCGTTATTGTTCTTTTTATGTTTTATTTCCTCAGTCTAGACCGACAGTTCATTTATTTTTTTTTTACTTTTTCATTGAATCTTTGGTACATTTTGTGTAAATCATACGATGCAGGTTTCTTGTAAAATATATAGAGATATAATATAAAATTGATATTTTTAATATTTTTTAATTTTAAATTTTTTTTTAAATTTATTTTATTATTTTCATTATTTTTATGTATTGGACATGATAGGTTCAGTTATACCAAAGAAGTTAAAATTGATGATTCTGAAACTCAAGTGACACCAGCCACTCTTGTCAAGACACACAAAGAAACTACAAGTAATGTGTCTTCAATCCATTTGACACCAGCCAAGCTTACAGAAGTACCGTGTCAGTCCACACCGGCTGCATCTGGCTCTATTCTACCAGAAATTGAAAGTGATAATGGCATTTCAGAAATTTCAAGAGATGAGTAAGTTTTTTTTGATGACTGAATTTCATTCCTGTGTGTAACTGTTGCACTTGATGTATGTTTCTGTAACAAGTGTCTACTCTAAATTAATGTTAGTAAACCTGTATCCATAAAAAAACCTTCATAGGTACAAAGTCCAAAAAAATACAGTAATGATTGATAAGTAATGTTCTTTAGTGCCTGTAATAGTTGGTTAAGTAAAATTTAGGATGATTTTTTTACTAAAATTTAATACTTTTTTAAATATCTAGATAAATTATCTATATCAGTAATAATAATATGCACATGATTAAAGTATATAAAACTTTTTGAAAACAGAAGTGTATCAACATGTGTGTCTGGAATAGAAGAACATGAGATGAGATTAATGAGGGAGTTTGAAAAGAAAGCTGCAGAAACAGATGCATCCTTTATAGCGTAAGTAATAAGCAAGTGACAGAGCAAAAATTCTTTAGTGTTATCACGAGCTACTGAAATCAGAGTAACTACACCACTATATTGTGTTAATCTATGTACTTTGTAATTTTACATAACTTGAAATACCAAATCCCAATATATAATGGTGGTTGGGGGAAGTTTGTCTTCTATCCCAGTAATGTTAATTAATTGTAATTGTTAAGCTTTTGATATTAATAATTATGAAATGGTCTTTCAATTGTTTGTATGAGACAACTGGAAAACAAATGAGCTTATGTTTTTCAGTGTCCTGAATTTTTACCAGTAAATAGTTGGGTAAATTGTTTGTTATTTATTTAGAATTTCTGTGGATTATGGATCAGATATGGATAAAGAACAAGAACTTGTTCAACAAGATGTTAGCTACGTACCTTCGGAAAGCGATGAAGAAGACTCGTTAGAGTACAAAGAGGATGTAACTTTTGACATATCACTTTGGTATGATTATGTGTGTGTGTGTGTGTGTGTGTGTGTGTGTGTGTGTGTGTGTGTTTACAGAAATTTTGTGTTTTTTCTCAATTCCAAATCAACAATGGGTTGTATTGTTCTTGGTATAATCATATTTCAGAACCTTGGAGCAATTTGTTTTGCCACAAAGCTTGCTTAAAATGAATTTTCATTGTATTAAAATACATCTCTATCAGTCAAGTCAAATATTTATATTTCCTTACTAATGAAATATTTTTGTGGTCACAGTCACCAGAAAATGTTATGTTTTACTTTGTTTTTCAGCACCAAGTCTCAAATGGAGCTTGAAAATTTGCCAATTGCAGCCAGAAATGATGTAATGTTGGATATAAGTATGGATGATGGTGTTGAAGAAGATGAAGAAGATATGGAAGATGAAGAAGATATGGAAGTTGATGACCCTTTCCAAACCGATAGGCAGTTAGTTTCAGAGAAAAAATGTTTGTGTTATGAAAGTGCCCTTTTGGAGCTGGCTGCACTTAAAATACCCCCAAGGTGTCAAAGAAAAGGATGCAATGGTGCAATAAAAGTTAACTTCATATATGTAGGGAGTGCATTGAAGCTTATTTGGGTAAAATTTTCTTTTTCAAATTCAGTGTATTATCGTATGATGTGACTCTCACATTTCAACTTTAACTTGTAAACTTAGCTTTTGAAAATTTATGACCTCACATGTTTAACATATATAACATGACCATGTTACTTTTATATTAAAAATCGAAGGATGTCTGAATAATATTGGGTACCAGAAAAGGAAAACATCAGTCTCCATAACTTGGAGGTAGAAGCATTAGGGATTGGTGAGGTCTCCTACAGCTTATGTGACAACTGCCATGTTTATGATTTTACTTTTTCTAACCAGGAGGAATATTGACTTTTAAGGATTTGTTAATAGATGTTCTATTTAGTAAAATAATTTTTTGATGTGGTTTTGATTTTGAAGAAAATAAAAATATTATTTATCTACATGTACCTGTTTTATTCAGTTGCTTGATAGTAATTAATTTGTACATTAGAGCATTATTTACATATATTTTAGGTATGCAGAAAAGGCCACACCGTCCATACTTGGAATTCACAGCCACAAATCAAAAAAATGTTTGCTGGAAATTTCTTGCTATCCAGTGCAATACTTACTAGTGGGAATAATTACCAAAAAGTTGCCTTACTGTTCAAGTTTTTGAATTTGGGCATTACAAATGCCTCCTCACATTATAAAATCCAGAGACATTTTGCTGCACCTGTGGTTGATGAATATTTCCAGGAAATGATTGATGGGATATGTGCCAAATATGAAGGAAAGGAAATAATTTTAGCAGGTATGTGTATAATTAGGAGAAAAAGTGGTGAAAAGTGTGATGTTGTACGAGTTTTAGTGCAATGCTGTATAGTTAGCAATTGTAGATAAGTGCTTGTCAAATCATTCTTATATTTTACCATTATCCGTCTTCTTTATCAAGATTATGTACATGTTTTATAGGATGTTACATAAAATGGGTTCATTCATTGCTTATTTTCCAGCAGATGATTAATTATTTCTTAACCTATGTGATTGATACACACATGTACCACAGGGTCTTTTGCCATTTCATTAAAAAAATTAAAGCTAAATTAATTAAATATTTTAGTAATTTGATGCAAGTATATTTTTACTTCTTTAGTTTTCAAAATATAAAAACTAAGATAAAATCTGCTGTCCCAACACAGTTATTCAAAAAAGTGACATGATAATTAGTAGATAATTTTTTTGTAGACATCATTGCTTTTTTTAATGACATAGGTGATGGACGTAATGATAGTCCAGGACATTCTGCAATGTATTGTACTTACACATTGATGGAGTATGAATCAAAAGATATTGTTGCCTGTCAGATCATCGACAAGAGGATGACAAATTTAAAGTCAGCAAATATGGAGAAAGAGGGGTTGAAAAGATCACTGACATCTGTGCAACAGAAAAACATCACTGTTAAAGAAATATGTACAGATGCACATTCACAAATATCTGCTTTTATAGGTAATACTTTTTGTGAGACATTGAAATTATGAAATGGTTCAGGTTTTATCTTTAGCATGCACTGCAAAAATGTTGTGTTATTTTCTTTAACACAAGTTACTAAAAACATAATTGATATATCTATAATATACCTTAAAATCTCCTCTGAAAGCCCATGAGGCTAATTTCATAGAAACTTGGTTTATATTTAACTTTGTTATGTCTTTTTGACATTTAGGACTTTAGTTTACATTATTTCATTTCATATTTCTTCAGATCAATAATGTGCGTTCACATTAGGTCTCAGTGAAAGTAATAGTATGAAACTGTATATATATACTGATTGCAAATGAACTGGTATAAAGTTTGTTCACACGATAATGTTGATCTCAGTTGAATGTTAAGGACTATGCATGTTTATATAGAAATTACCAGATGATCCTTCCAGTTATTCTATTTTTTAAATAAATTTTACAGGCCAGAATCATCCAGAAATAAAACACAGCTACGACACATGGCATGGGGCAAAAAACTTTGGAAAAAAATTGACCAGTGTAAGTTAATTACTATTACCTTAGAATCATTTCATGAGAAAGTAGCATGCTTAAAATCAGTTATAATTTTAAAATCTCATACAGCAAAAGGTATTGTGTAAGAAAATTTAAGTAAATTCAGAAAGTAAATCTCATAAGAATGTAAAGCACTAATATTTGATCAATTTTAATATGCAAGCTTTGCTGTATTTGTTTCAAATATTGTATCAGATATAATTATTTTCAACTTTTCATAGGTTGCTTGTGAAAAAGATAACCGTCTGCTACAGCCCTGGGTAAAGGATATCATAAATCACTTCTGGTATTGCAGTCGAAAAGCAGAAGGAGATGAAGGAAAATTTGTTGTAAGTTTAGTTTTTTCAGAAGTTGTGCTGTCTTTCTTAAAGATAAAAAGATAGATAACCGTATTGAAGGTCTTTTATTTTGGAAGTTTATACATGTCAGAAACCACTGTGGTATCAGTTGGTAGAGTGCTATCTTTGTAAGTGGTAGGTTGTGGGTTTGAACCCTGACTGGGTCAGACCAAAGACTAAAAATGGGTAGCGACTATTCTTTGCCAAGCACTCAGCATTACTTAAGTCAAGGTTCTTTCGGATGGGAACTAAATAAACAAGGTCCCATGTTACAATAAACCCTGCTGTATAATGCCATCAGTGCATCACACAAACAAAATTTCTGCACTTTTACCTATAGCTGGCAATGTCTCGATATAAGTGACATATTTTGACTGGGATGTTAAACACCATTACTCAACTCAACTCATATTGTCAAAAATAAAATGCTGCGTTTCAATCAGACTTTAAGGTCAATTGTCCATTTTTTTGTCTAAAACATTGATGGTTTGTTTTACAACACTAGACATACATTTTTGCATTAAGATTTTTGTTATACTTTATACGTAGTTTTGTCCATTTTTCAGATGTGGCATGTGTATGTTGTTCAGACATTCTCAATTATTTTTAAATGTTATTTTTGATTGTATAGTCAAGATGGCGAGGTGTCCTTCATCATGTTGTGAATGTGCACAGATGGGTATTAGGAGATTCAAGTGGCCCAGCAGAATGTGAACATGGAACAGAATTGGATATGGACAGTGATGACAAATGGATTGATCCCGGATCATCACCTCATAAAGCTTTAACTAAATTGATACTGGACACCAGATTTCTACACACTTTGAAGTATTATGTTAATTTCAGGTATGTAATGTGGTGCTAACCCTTCAACTATTATGATATGTACATGAAACTAATAGCCTACCTTCCAACCCCCCCCCTCCCCACACACACACACACACACACACACACACACACACACACCTCGAGAAAAAAATAATGAAATACACAAAAAACATTTCCAGTTTATAAAGTTTTATTTGGGACATTTATCACATTATAACTACACTTTTCACTCTTCTTGCAGTTATGGCAAAATTTGTCATGCACATCATGTCATTTTTGTATGCCCTAAAAATAATCTTGTTGGAATTTTACCAATTTTGTTTTACCTACAGTTGACATCACTAAATAAAAACCAAAAAAAAACAACATTTGTTGTAACAGTCTCAATTGAAACTACTGGCAAGAAGCTGTTGACAATAATGAATCTATTATAAAGCTAATGCATGTATAAGCAAAACTCTAATAAAAATTTGCAAGAAATGTTGTATTTACAGACATACTGGAGAACTTGAGAATTTTCATGAACATATACTCATGTATGCAGCAAAGAGATATTCATACAGGTAATGGTTTTTGAAATGTATTATAAAAATGACCTAATCAACTCTTCAATGATGGTTTTCTTAACCACTGAACTGTTATAATTACAATTTGTCTCAAACACAGTTTAAAGGGCAAACAAGTTAAAATAAATACAATGGTTTGATGTTTGCTAATTCAAGAGGTCTGCAATAAGTAATATATGCATAAGTTACAAACACCTTTCCAATAAACATCATCCTTGACTAATATAAAACTAGTGCAAGGGTAAAAATTAAGAACACTTTTGATGAAAAAAAGCACAAAATTCTAAATCAAAATAAAGATTCATCAGGTTTTGAGAAATATAACACCTTATAAAAATCTTTATAAATAACATATGAGCCATTGCAATTGTTCACTGTCCTTTGTCTGTCATGCATTACTTTAACATTTTAATTTTTGCTCTAACTTGTCTAAATTTCATGAAATGTGGTAGTCATGCCTATTAAACCCTTTCAGGTATGGAATAGTTAAAAAAACTTTGAAAAATCTCAAATGTATGTACAAGACATGTATCTAGAATATTTCATTTTATATTGGGTCATCTAGTTTCAGATTTGCATGAATGGTAGCCATAGGGCTCAATATAGGGAAATGGCAAGACATTAAGTGGGGAAATTGCTAAAAATGGTATATTTGTCAATATAATTGGAAAACTAAAAATATTGTTGTTATAGATACAAGGGTCATTTTAATGTATGGCTAAGTTCATAGGTCAAGGTCATAGCTGCATAAGATGACTAAAATTGTTATTTGACTTAAAAACTTAAACTTCTACAACAGGCATGTATATTAGGTACTTGATATATGGTTGAAGGTCATAGGTTTTATTGTCAAGGTCAAAGCTGCCTAAGTATAATGAAATTGTTCATCTTGTAATTATCCAATGTTCTGTAGTTACTTCATGTATTTAGCTATTTATAAATGAAATGTGACTAGATAATTTGATTTAGTAATGTGGCAGATCCAAACTGGGGAAAGTTTCTAGAACAATGGTTATTGTCTGTTGTAATAAGTAACTTATTTTGGACATTCCTAGGTGAGCCCAGTTATATAAAATTCAGAATTTGATTGAAATAAATTGGTGAATTATTGTTTTCCTTTAAGCTATCCTATGTACAAGGCCAGAAACCAGCTAGCTTGCATAGATTACCAGTTGCACAAGGACAGGCCAAATGCAGTTGACAAGAATGGAATTCCAAAGTAAGATAATGTTTTAATGAATACCTTACTGATTCATTTTTATTATGTTTTTGAAATTCATCTCTAAATGCCAATATTTGTTTTTGCCATATGGAGGGAGATATGAACAATAACCTAACTTTACAATGTTTATAAGTTACCGTTTTCAAAAATATTGACCTTCCAATTGGCCTTCATCCAGCATCACATTAAAAAAATTGGAAAATAATTATCCTGCACCTATTCAAATCATGACCTTATCTTATGAAAAAATCTGAACGTTTTTGTGTTCTTTCAAAGGTTGTAATCAAGAAAATGCATAAATGAAATAGTGTACATGATGAATACAAAAAATACTTGTAGTACAAAATTGTTTTTCAGATATCAAAGACTATATTCCAAAAGAAATAACACCTGGAGTGCTGTACCTGTCAAAGAATCAAAAGAATACAAATACATGCAAGACCTTTTCACTAGAATGATCCAGAAGTGCAAGCTGTACAGAGGTCGGCTTTCTGATCCATATCCATTGGAAACAGAAAACCCAAAACATATAAAGAAAACAATTGCTGCAGTGTCACCTTTGCCAACACGTGAACTCGTGGCAGCAAAGAAATCCCGTTTTAAAGATTGAAGTGACTCAGGCAAACCTGCCAGGAACAAATCCTGTATAAACACCATGAAGATCCGGAAATGCATCACGCACACGCCACACGCAACAGCTTGGTATCACTCTACGGACACCTTCCCCTAACCGTCCATGTTGCCAAAGTGTAAAATTGCGGTAGGCAGAATGCCGCATGGACTTGTTGTATTCTTCCACAGGCTGTCCATACCTCCCCAACATATCTCTGTGGTACGCATTGCCCAATGCTAATACTTGTGCATCAAGTACCAGTGTCTCCATAGCCTATACAATAATAAAAGTTATATGTTAGGCATTAACAATTTATTTGCATCATTTTTGAACTTGAAAACTGGCATTGATATAAAGATGTTATTAACCACTGCTTGTTGTTATTATTACATATTGTAGTGTTTTATTATGAGTGAGCAAATGTTAATAAATTGGGGATATGCAGTTAATGGGGAAAAAATTTATGCTTTCCTCTCTTGTGTATAAAAAATCGACTCTGAATTTTTCACTTATTGTGAATATTTTTGGAGCATGTTGCAAGAAGAATGAAAGGGGTGACATATTCCAACCTTTAGAAATGATTTTTGACATATATTGTAATGCATGTAGCATTAGAACCTTCTCAATTAGTACAATTTTAAATCATTCATACTGAGAATAAATTTAATTCATGAGCATGGTAGCAAACTTGTGCTTGATTTTTTTGTAATCCAGGTTCCAATACTTGAGTTGACCATTTAAGGTTTCCGTAGATTCGAAATATTAATTAGACCTCCAGTAAACACTGCAAGCGTTGTATCATCATTTCATGATAAGTGTAAGATAAAGAGATCATGAATGCTTACAATTCTTTGAGATATGCAATTCCTTGGTAGGCAATTGCAGCACTTCTTTTCCAAGTCTGTTGGCATTTCCCTACAATTCAAGCATTTGCACCAGGAGGGTGGTCTTTCATTTGCTGGGCCTTGGGGTGGTCCCATATCTGGAGCTCCAGCCCCTTCACACAAGTCAAAGATTAGGCCTGGCTCTCTCTCGACTAACTTTAAAACAAGATCCTTTAAATCGTCTGTTTGCATATTATTAATTGTCTCCTGTAAAAATATAATTATACTTATATATTATAATTCTGCTAGAAGGTTGTGCTTCAAATGGGACAAAATCTGGATATTTGCTTTATGGTGGCAGACACACCATGTAAGATTATTTCACTAATATCAAGTTTATAATTGATGAGGAAGAGAAAGTACATGTACCTGGATATTGGCCACTAGCAAAATTTGGGTTTGGTATATAATGTAAATGCCCCAGCTAGATCATTTCACTTATCTTAGCAGTCAAGTTTAGGATTATGGAGGAAGACAGAATGCTGGGACAAAATTTGGATTTGGTCGGGTTTACATAAGGGGTCATTTTCAAATGTAATCGATTAAATTAAAATTAATTTGGAATTTTAAGTATTTGATTAAAATACAATTACACCAGAAAAAAATTAAAATAATAATAAAAGTAATCAATTACATTCAAAAGCTTTGCTAAAAGTAATCTTGATTACTTATGATTACTTGTACATTTAATCAGTAAATCAGTAGGTCTGAATGCTAATTTTTCATCAATAAGAATAAAAAGGAGAACAATCTAATACAATATTTATTCTGCTCATTTACTGATCAAACTTTTTTTTTTTTGGTCTAAATTCCCATTGAAACTCAGCATTACATTTTAGGTTCATCAGAATTTCAAATATTTTATTACCAAGTCTACACCTCTTAGGACTGAAAGTGAAAGTATAACAAAGTAATTATGATTTCACTCATTTTTGCAGGATAATTGATTCAATTAAAACTGCATGTAATCATAATTTGTATGAGTACTGATTGTACATCTGATTACTCAGAAAAAAAAGAAAGAAATAAAATACAGTAAATTAAGATTATCCCACATCTGCATGAGTTCATGGTGTTCAATGCACCATAAGATTATTTCATGTATCAGGTAGTGAGTTGAGTTGAGTAATGGTGTTTCACATCCCAGTCAAGACTATTTCACTTATATCGAGACATTGCCAGCTATAGGCAAAAGTACAGAATTTTTGCCTGTGCGTTGTGTTGATGGCATTATACAACAGGGTTCTTTATCGTGCCATGATGCGGGACCTCGTTTAAGTTCCCATCCAAAAAAACCATTTTGTAATGCAGAGTGTTTGGTGAAAGAACAGTCACTACCCACCTTCAAGTCTTGGGTCAGGCCCGGCCAGGGTTTGAACCCACAACCTAGCACTGAACTTGCACTAACGTAGCAAGCACTTTACCAACTGTACCAGGTAGTGATTTTAGAACTATGGATAATGGAGGAAGACAGAAATAAAAAAGATATCTAAAGTAAGGAATCCTGACAACCTTTTTCTAAATTATGTGCAAGGAAAATGTTATTGATAAGAGAATGCATAATCATTTGAAAAACCCTAACTACTTTTCACAACATACAAATCTGACACAGCATTTGTCATGGGCAAAAATACTAGTATTTTAAATGATGATGGAATAGTTGAGACACTTATAAAGTACAACAATTACTGCATCCAGATAAAACAATACCTTCATCTGGTTTTTCCTTTCTTCCCTCATTTGTTCCACTCTTTCTTTGTCACTCTTTGAAATTCTCTCAACCTGACCTCTTCCATGTCTTCTTCCCCTGCCTCTCCTTTGACCTCTTCCCCTTCCAACACCTCTTGTTGTTCTTTGACCCCTTCCTCTTCCTCTTGGTCTTCCTCTGCCTTGTCCTCTCCCTCTCCCAGTTCTCATCTCTAAACTTGCATTTGGATCATACTCGATCTAAAAAGTTTTGTATACAAATTTTATTTTAACCGTTGCACAAGGATCTAGTCTACCAATATTAAGGAAATATAGTGCAATAAATAATTTCATTAAAAAGAGAGGGACATGTTGAATATAAGCATTTTTATATAAAATGTATGTGTCGTGGGACAACGGTCGCTATATGTGCGCCTATAACACCCTCCCCACGCGCCCAACACACACAAACACACGCGATCAAAATTCTAAAAACGTAAATAAAATAAAATAAATCAAAGCTTGAGACTCATTTTACGACGCAGTAATGTTTATGACCAAGGCTACACAGCTTATACACATACTATAACGAATAAACAATTCCCTTAAGGGAGCCCCTCGCTTCACCTCGAATGTATTCAGGCTACAAAAATAAAGATATTGCTCAATTGCGTCTATAAAAAATAACTAGATTTATTTATTATCATGTTATTAATTCTTTCATGCATTCATAAATGATATAATTAATCAAATTATTTGTTTATTTACCGTATCGCTGCTTCCATCCTCAGAAATCATGCTTCTTGCTATGTTTGTTGACGTTGCCTCGTTTTCGATAAAGAATCACGTGATCAAATGTTCTAAAATAAGATTTAACTGGCAGTAGGTTAAGCTGCATTAAGGTTACCTATGCAAAAATCTGAAACGACGCATTTTTTCTTAACTATACCTTTTATGAAAAATTCAATACTTGGTTTCATGAAAAAACCTCTACTTACGTTGAAATTTGCGGGGAAACCTACTGCCAGTTAAATCTTATTTTAGAACATTTGATCACGTGATTCTTTATCGAAAACGAGGCAACGTCAACAAACATAGCAAGAAGCATGATTTCTGAGGATGGAAGCAGCGATACGGTAAATAAACAAATAATTTGATTAATTATATCATTTATGAATGCATGAAAGAATTAATAACATGATAATAAATAAATCTAGTTATTTTTTATAGACGCAATTGAGCAATATCTTTATTTTTGTAGCCTGAATACATTCGAGGTGAAGCGAGGGGCTCCCTTAAGGGAATTGTTTATTCGTTATAGTATGTGTATAAGCTGTGTAGCCTTGGTCATAAACATTACTGCGTCGTAAAATGAGTCTCAAGCTTTGATTTATTTTATTTTATTTACGTTTTTAGAATTTTGATCGCGTGTGTTTGTGTGTGTTGGGCGCGTGGGGAGGGTGTTATAGGCGCACATATAGCGACCGTTGTCCCACGACACATACATTTTATATAAAAATGCTTATATTCAGCATGTCCCTCTCTTTTTAATGAAATTATTTATTGCACTATATTTCCTTAATATTGGTAGACTAGATCCTTGTGCAACGGTTAAAATAAAATTTGTATACAAAACTTTTTAGATCGAGTATGATCCAAATGCAAGTTTAGAGATGAGAACTGGGAGAGGGAGAGGACAAGGCAGAGGAAGACCAAGAGGAAGAGGAAGGGGTCAAAGAACAACAAGAGGTGTTGGAAGGGGAAGAGGTCAAAGGAGAGGCAGGGGAAGAAGACATGGAAGAGGTCAGGTTGAGAGAATTTCAAAGAGTGACAAAGAAAGAGTGGAACAAATGAGGGAAGAAAGGAAAAACCAGATGAAGGTATTGTTTTATCTGGATGCAGTAATTGTTGTACTTTATAAGTGTCTCAACTATTCCATCATCATTTAAAATACTAGTATTTTTGCCCATGACAAATGCTGTGTCAGATTTGTATGTTGTGAAAAGTAGTTAGGGTTTTTCAAATGATTATGCATTCTCTTATCAATAACATTTTCCTTGCACATAATTTAGAAAAAGGTTGTCAGGATTCCTTACTTTAGATATCTTTTTTATTTCTGTCTTCCTCCATTATCCATAGTTCTAAAATCACTACCTGGTACAGTTGGTAAAGTGCTTGCTACGTTAGTGCAAGTTCAGTGCTAGGTTGTGGGTTCAAACCCTGGCCGGGCCTGACCCAAGACTTGAAGGTGGGTAGTGACTGTTCTTTCACCAAACACTCTGCATTACAAAATGGTTTTTTTGGATGGGAACTTAAACGAGGTCCCGCATCATGGCACGATAAAGAACCCTGTTGTATAATGCCATCAACACAACGCACAGGCAAAAATTCTGTACTTTTGCCTATAGCTGGCAATGTCTCGATATAAGTGAAATAGTCTTGACTGGGATGTGAAACACCATTACTCAACTCAACTCACTACCTGATACATGAAATAATCTTATGGTGCATTGAACACCATGAACTCATGCAGATGTGGGATAATCTTAATTTACTGTATTTTATTTCTTTCTTTTTTTTCTGAGTAATCAGATGTACAATCAGTACTCATACAAATTATGATTACATGCAGTTTTAATTGAATCAATTATCCTGCAAAAATGAGTGAAATCATAATTACTTTGTTATACTTTCACTTTCAGTCCTAAGAGGTGTAGACTTGGTAATAAAATATTTGAAATTCTGATGAACCTAAAATGTAATGCTGAGTTTCAATGGGAATTTAGACCAAAAAAAAAAAAGTTTGATCAGTAAATGAGCAGAATAAATATTGTATTAGATTGTTCTCCTTTTTATTCTTATTGATGAAAAATTAGCATTCAGACCTACTGATTTACTGATTAAATGTACAAGTAATCATAAGTAATCAAGATTACTTTTAGCAAAGCTTTTGAATGTAATTGATTACTTTTATTATTATTTTAATTTTTTTCTGGTGTAATTGTATTTTAATCAAATACTTAAAATTCCAAATTAATTTTAATTTAATCGATTACATTTGAAAATGACCCCTTATGTAAACCCGACCAAATCCAAATTTTGTCCCAGCATTCTGTCTTCCTCCATAATCCTAAACTTGACTGCTAAGATAAGTGAAATGATCTAGCTGGGGCATTTACATTATATACCAAACCCAAATTTTGCTAGTGGCCAATATCCAGGTACATGTACTTTCTCTTCCTCATCAATTATAAACTTGATATTAGTGAAATAATCTTACATGGTGTGTCTGCCACCATAAAGCAAATATCCAGATTTTGTCCCATTTGAAGCACAACCTTCTAGCAGAATTATAATATATAAGTATAATTATATTTTTACAGGAGACAATTAATAATATGCAAACAGACGATTTAAAGGATCTTGTTTTAAAGTTAGTCGAGAGAGAGCCAGGCCTAATCTTTGACTTGTGTGAAGGGGCTGGAGCTCCAGATATGGGACCACCCCAAGGCCCAGCAAATGAAAGACCACCCTCCTGGTGCAAATGCTTGAATTGTAGGGAAATGCCAACAGACTTGGAAAAGAAGTGCTGCAATTGCCTACCAAGGAATTGCATATCTCAAAGAATTGTAAGCATTCATGATCTCTTTATCTTACACTTATCATGAAATGATGATACAACGCTTGCAGTGTTTACTGGAGGTCTAATTAATATTTCGAATCTACGGAAACCTTAAATGGTCAACTCAAGTATTGGAACCTGGATTACAAAAAAATCAAGCACAAGTTTGCTACCATGCTCATGAATTAAATTTATTCTCAGTATGAATGATTTAAAATTGTACTAATTGAGAAGGTTCTAATGCTACATGCATTACAATATATGTCAAAAATCATTTCTAAAGGTTGGAATATGTCACCCCTTTCATTCTTCTTGCAACATGCTCCAAAAATATTCACAATAAGTGAAAAATTCAGAGTCGATTTTTTATACACAAGAGAGGAAAGCATAAATTTTTTCCCCATTAACTGCATATCCCCAATTTATTAACATTTGCTCACTCATAATAAAACACTACAATATGTAATAATAACAACAAGCAGTGGTTAATAACATCTTTATATCAATGCCAGTTTTCAAGTTCAAAAATGATGCAAATAAATTGTTAATGCCTAACATATAACTTTTATTATTGTATAGGCTATGGAGACACTGGTACTTGATGCACAAGTATTAGCATTGGGCAATGCGTACCACAGAGATATGTTGGGGAGGTATGGACAGCCTGTGGAAGAATACAACAAGTCCATGCGGCATTCTGCCTACCGCAATTTTACACTTTGGCAACATGGACGGTTAGGGGAAGGTGTCCGTAGAGTGATACCAAGCTGTTGCGTGTGGCGTGTGCGTGATGCATTTCCGGATCTTCATGGTGTTTATACAGGATTTGTTCCTGGCAGGTTTGCCTGAGTCACTTCAATCTTTAAAACGGGATTTCTTTGCTGCCACGAGTTCACGTGTTGGCAAAGGTGACACTGCAGCAATTGTTTTCTTTATATGTTTTGGGTTTTCTGTTTCCAATGGATATGGATCAGAAAGCCGACCTCTGTACAGCTTGCACTTCTGGATCATTCTAGTGAAAAGGTCTTGCATGTATTTGTATTCTTTTGATTCTTTGACAGGTACAGCACTCCAGGTGTTATTTCTTTTGGAATATAGTCTTTGATATCTGAAAAACAATTTTGTACTACAAGTATTTTTTGTATTCATCATGTACACTATTTCATTTATGCATTTTCTTGATTACAACCTTTGAAAGAACACAAAAACGTTCAGATTTTTTCATAAGATAAGGTCATGATTTGAATAGGTGCAGGATAATTATTTTCCAATTTTTTTAATGTGATGCTGGATGAAGGCCAATTGGAAGGTCAATATTTTTGAAAACGGTAACTTATAAACATTGTAAAGTTAGGTTATTGTTCATATCTCCCTCCATATGGCAAAAACAAATATTGGCATTTAGAGATGAATTTCAAAAACATAATAAAAATGAATCAGTAAGGTATTCATTAAAACATTATCTTACTTTGGAATTCCATTCTTGTCAACTGCATTTGGCCTGTCCTTGTGCAACTGGTAATCTATGCAAGCTAGCTGGTTTCTGGCCTTGTACATAGGATAGCTTAAAGGAAAACAATAATTCACCAATTTATTTCAATCAAATTCTGAATTTTATATAACTGGGCTCACCTAGGAATGTCCAAAATAAGTTACTTATTACAACAGACAATAACCATTGTTCTAGAAACTTTCCCCAGTTTGGATCTGCCACATTACTAAATCAAATTATCTAGTCACATTTCATTTATAAATAGCTAAATACATGAAGTAACTACAGAACATTGGATAATTACAAGATGAACAATTTCATTATACTTAGGCAGCTTTGACCTTGACAATAAAACCTATGACCTTCAACCATATATCAAGTACCTAATATACATGCCTGTTGTAGAAGTTTAAGTTTTTAAGTCAAATAACAATTTTAGTCATCTTATGCAGCTATGACCTTGACCTATGAACTTAGCCATACATTAAAATGACCCTTGTATCTATAACAACAATATTTTTAGTTTTCCAATTATATTGACAAATATACCATTTTTAGCAATTTCCCCACTTAATGTCTTGCCATTTCCCTATATTGAGCCCTATGGCTACCATTCATGCAAATCTGAAACTAGATGACCCAATATAAAATGAAATATTCTAGATACATGTCTTGTACATACATTTGAGATTTTTCAAAGTTTTTTTAACTATTCCATACCTGAAAGGGTTTAATAGGCATGACTACCACATTTCATGAAATTTAGACAAGTTAGAGCAAAAATTAAAATGTTAAAGTAATGCATGACAGACAAAGGACAGTGAACAATTGCAATGGCTCATATGTTATTTATAAAGATTTTTATAAGGTGTTATATTTCTCAAAACCTGATGAATCTTTATTTTGATTTAGAATTTTGTGCTTTTTTTCATCAAAAGTGTTCTTAATTTTTACCCTTGCACTAGTTTTATATTAGTCAAGGATGATGTTTATTGGAAAGGTGTTTGTAACTTATGCATATATTACTTATTGCAGACCTCTTGAATTAGCAAACATCAAACCATTGTATTTATTTTAACTTGTTTGCCCTTTAAACTGTGTTTGAGACAAATTGTAATTATAACAGTTCAGTGGTTAAGAAAACCATCATTGAAGAGTTGATTAGGTCATTTTTATAATACATTTCAAAAACCATTACCTGTATGAATATCTCTTTGCTGCATACATGAGTATATGTTCATGAAAATTCTCAAGTTCTCCAGTATGTCTGTAAATACAACATTTCTTGCAAATTTTTATTAGAGTTTTGCTTATACATGCATTAGCTTTATAATAGATTCATTATTGTCAACAGCTTCTTGCCAGTAGTTTCAATTGAGACTGTTACAACAAATGTTGTTTTTTTTTGGTTTTTATTTAGTGATGTCAACTGTAGGTAAAACAAAATTGGTAAAATTCCAACAAGATTATTTTTAGGGCATACAAAAATGACATGATGTGCATGACAAATTTTGCCATAACTGCAAGAAGAGTGAAAAGTGTAGTTATAATGTGATAAATGTCCCAAATAAAACTTTATAAACTGGAAATGTTTTTTGTGTATTTCATTATTTTTTTCTCGAGGTGTGTGTGTGTGTGTGTGTGTGTGTGTGTGTGTGTGTGGGGAGGGGGGGGGTTGGAAGGTAGGCTATTAGTTTCATGTACATATCATAATAGTTGAAGGGTTAGCACCACATTACATACCTGAAATTAACATAATACTTCAAAGTGTGTAGAAATCTGGTGTCCAGTATCAATTTAGTTAAAGCTTTATGAGGTGATGATCCGGGATCAATCCATTTGTCATCACTGTCCATATCCAATTCTGTTCCATGTTCACATTCTGCTGGGCCACTTGAATCTCCTAATACCCATCTGTGCACATTCACAACATGATGAAGGACACCTCGCCATCTTGACTATACAATCAAAAATAACATTTAAAAATAATTGAGAATGTCTGAACAACATACACATGCCACATCTGAAAAATGGACAAAACTACGTATAAAGTATAACAAAAATCTTAATGCAAAAATGTATGTCTAGTGTTGTAAAACAAACCATCAATGTTTTAGACAAAAAAATGGACAATTGACCTTAAAGTCTGATTGAAACGCAGCATTTTATTTTTGACAATATGAGTTGAGTTGAGTAATGGTGTTTAACATCCCAGTCAAAAATATGTCACTTATATCGAGACATTGCCAGCTATAGGTAAAAGTGCAGAAATTTTGTTTGTGTGATGCACTGATGGCATTATACAGCAGGGTTTATTGTAACATGGGACCTTGTTTATTTAGTTCCCATCCGAAAGAACCTTGACTTAAGTAATGCTGAGTGCTTGGCAAAGAATAGTCGCTACCCATTTTTAGTCTTTGGTCTGACCCAGTCAGGGTTCAAACCCACAACCTACCACTTACAAAGATAGCACTCTACCAACTGATACCACAGTGGTTTCTGACATGTATAAACTTCCAAAATAAAAGACCTTCAATACGGTTATCTATCTTTTTATCTTTAAGAAAGACAGCACAACTTCTGAAAAAACTAAACTTACAACAAATTTTCCTTCATCTCCTTCTGCTTTTCGACTGCAATACCAGAAGTGATTTATGATATCCTTTACCCAGGGCTGTAGCAGACGGTTATCTTTTTCACAAGCAACCTATGAAAAGTTGAAAATAATTATATCTGATACAATATTTGAAACAAATACAGCAAAGCTTGCATATTAAAATTGATCAAATATTAGTGCTTTACATTCTTATGAGATTTACTTTCTGAATTTACTTAAATTTTCTTACACAATACCTTTTGCTGTATGAGATTTTAAAATTATAACTGATTTTAAGCATGCTACTTTCTCATGAAATGATTCTAAGGTAATAGTAATTAACTTACACTGGTCAATTTTTTTCCAAAGTTTTTTGCCCCATGCCATGTGTCGTAGCTGTGTTTTATTTCTGGATGATTCTGGCCTGTAAAATTTATTTAAAAAATAGAATAACTGGAAGGATCATCTGGTAATTTCTATATAAACATGCATAGTCCTTAACATTCAACTGAGATCAACATTATCGTGTGAACAAACTTTATACCAGTTCATTTGCAATCAGTATATATATACAGTTTCATACTATTACTTTCACTGAGACCTAATGTGAACGCACATTATTGATCTGAAGAAATATGAAATGAAATAATGTAAACTAAAGTCCTAAATGTCAAAAAGACATAACAAAGTTAAATATAAACCAAGTTTCTATGAAATTAGCCTCATGGGCTTTCAGAGGAGATTTTAAGGTATATTATAGATATATCAATTATGTTTTTAGTAACTTGTGTTAAAGAAAATAACACAACATTTTTGCAGTGCATGCTAAAGATAAAACCTGAACCATTTCATAATTTCAATGTCTCACAAAAAGTATTACCTATAAAAGCAGATATTTGTGAATGTGCATCTGTACATATTTCTTTAACAGTGATGTTTTTCTGTTGCACAGATGTCAGTGATCTTTTCAACCCCTCTTTCTCCATATTTGCTGACTTTAAATTTGTCATCCTCTTGTCGATGATCTGACAGGCAACAATATCTTTTGATTCATACTCCATCAATGTGTAAGTACAATACATTGCAGAATGTCCTGGACTATCATTACGTCCATCACCTATGTCATTAA
The DNA here is from genome assembly GCA_029721355.1 of Tegillarca granosa. Lineage (NCBI taxonomy): Eukaryota > Metazoa > Mollusca > Bivalvia > Arcoida > Arcidae > Tegillarca > Tegillarca granosa. The sequence continues at coordinate 17,874,193 of CM056606.1, read as the reverse complement.
AAAAAGCAATGATGTCTACAAAAAAATTATCTACTAATTATCATGTCACTTTTTTGAATAACTGTGTTGGGACAGCAGATTTTATCTTAGTTTTTATATTTTGAAAACTAAAGAAGTAAAAATATACTTGCATCAAATTACTAAAATATTTAATTAATTTAGCTTTAATTTTTTTAATGAAATGGCAAAAGACCCTGTGGTACATGTGTGTATCAATCACATAGGTTAAGAAATAATTAATCATCTGCTGGAAAATAAGCAATGAATGAACCCATTTTATGTAACATCCTATAAAACATGTACATAATCTTGATAAAGAAGACGGATAATGGTAAAATATAAGAATGATTTGACAAGCACTTATCTACAATTGCTAACTATACAGCATTGCACTAAAACTCGTACAACATCACACTTTTCACCACTTTTTCTCCTAATTATACACATACCTGCTAAAATTATTTCCTTTCCTTCATATTTGGCACATATCCCATCAATCATTTCCTGGAAATATTCATCAACCACAGGTGCAGCAAAATGTCTCTGGATTTTATAATGTGAGGAGGCATTTGTAATGCCCAAATTCAAAAACTTGAACAGTAAGGCAACTTTTTGGTAATTATTCCCACTAGTAAGTATTGCACTGGATAGCAAGAAATTTCCAGCAAACATTTTTTTGATTTGTGGCTGTGAATTCCAAGTATGGACGGTGTGGCCTTTTCTGCATACCTAAAATATATGTAAATAATGCTCTAATGTACAAATTAATTACTATCAAGCAACTGAATAAAACAGGTACATGTAGATAAATAATATTTTTATTTTCTTCAAAATCAAAACCACATCAAAAAATTATTTTACTAAATAGAACATCTATTAACAAATCCTTAAAAGTCAATATTCCTCCTGGTTAGAAAAAGTAAAATCATAAACATGGCAGTTGTCACATAAGCTGTAGGAGACCTCACCAATCCCTAATGCTTCTACCTCCAAGTTATGGAGACTGATGTTTTCCTTTTCTGGTACCCAATATTATTCAGACATCCTTCGATTTTTAATATAAAAGTAACATGGTCATGTTATATATGTTAAACATGTGAGGTCATAAATTTTCAAAAGCTAAGTTTACAAGTTAAAGTTGAAATGTGAGAGTCACATCATACGATAATACACTGAATTTGAAAAAGAAAATTTTACCCAAATAAGCTTCAATGCACTCCCTACATATATGAAGTTAACTTTTATTGCACCATTGCATCCTTTTCTTTGACACCTTGGGGGTATTTTAAGTGCAGCCAGCTCCAAAAGGGCACTTTCATAACACAAACATTTTTTCTCTGAAACTAACTGCCTATCGGTTTGGAAAGGGTCATCAACTTCCATATCTTCTTCATCTTCCATATCTTCTTCATCTTCTTCAACACCATCATCCATACTTATATCCAACATTACATCATTTCTGGCTGCAATTGGCAAATTTTCAAGCTCCATTTGAGACTTGGTGCTGAAAAACAAAGTAAAACATAACATTTTCTGGTGACTGTGACCACAAAAATATTTCATTAGTAAGGAAATATAAATATTTGACTTGACTGATAGAGATGTATTTTAATACAATGAAAATTCATTTTAAGCAAGCTTTGTGGCAAAACAAATTGCTCCAAGGTTCTGAAATATGATTATACCAAGAACAATACAACCCATTGTTGATTTGGAATTGAGAAAAAACACAAAATTTCTGTAAACACACACACACACACACACACACACACACACACACACACACACACACACATAATCATACCAAAGTGATATGTCAAAAGTTACATCCTCTTTGTACTCTAACGAGTCTTCTTCATCGCTTTCCGAAGGTACGTAGCTAACATCTTGTTGAACAAGTTCTTGTTCTTTATCCATATCTGATCCATAATCCACAGAAATTCTAAATAAATAACAAACAATTTACCCAACTATTTACTGGTAAAAATTCAGGACACTGAAAAACATAAGCTCATTTGTTTTCCAGTTGTCTCATACAAACAATTGAAAGACCATTTCATAATTATTAATATCAAAAGCTTAACAATTACAATTAATTAACATTACTGGGATAGAAGACAAACTTCCCCCAACCACCATTATATATTGGGATTTGGTATTTCAAGTTATGTAAAATTACAAAGTACATAGATTAACACAATATAGTGGTGTAGTTACTCTGATTTCAGTAGCTCGTGATAACACTAAAGAATTTTTGCTCTGTCACTTGCTTATTACTTACGCTATAAAGGATGCATCTGTTTCTGCAGCTTTCTTTTCAAACTCCCTCATTAATCTCATCTCATGTTCTTCTATTCCAGACACACATGTTGATACACTTCTGTTTTCAAAAAGTTTTATATACTTTAATCATGTGCATATTATTATTACTGATATAGATAATTTATCTAGATATTTAAAAAAGTATTAAATTTTAGTAAAAAAATCATCCTAAATTTTACTTAACCAACTATTACAGGCACTAAAGAACATTACTTATCAATCATTACTGTATTTTTTTGGACTTTGTACCTATGAAGGTTTTTTTATGGATACAGGTTTACTAACATTAATTTAGAGTAGACACTTGTTACAGAAACATACATCAAGTGCAACAGTTACACACAGGAATGAAATTCAGTCATCAAAAAAAACTTACTCATCTCTTGAAATTTCTGAAATGCCATTATCACTTTCAATTTCTGGTAGAATAGAGCCAGATGCAGCCGGTGTGGACTGACACGGTACTTCTGTAAGCTTGGCTGGTGTCAAATGGATTGAAGACACATTACTTGTAGTTTCTTTGTGTGTCTTGACAAGAGTGGCTGGTGTCACTTGAGTTTCAGAATCATCAATTTTAACTTCTTTGGTATAACTGAACCTATCATGTCCAATACATAAAAATAATGAAAATAATAAAATAAATTTAAAAAAAAATTTAAAATTAAAAAATATTAAAAATATCAATTTTATATTATATCTCTATATATTTTACAAGAAACCTGCATCGTATGATTTACACAAAATGTACCAAAGATTCAATGAAAAAGTAAAAAAAAAATAAATGAACTGTCGGTCTAGACTGAGGAAATAAAACATAAAAAGAACAATAACGAAGTGTGTTCATGACAAAAACTATTTTATTCGTCGTGTTTTAGTGATATTGTATTTTAATTTTCTTTATTCTTTTCGGATATAAGACAGTTAAAGTTGATTTTTTTTTATTTATTGACGAATGCCCCTTATGGGGCCCCTCAAAAACATCTTGTCGAATCACTTGCTACTGCACAAAATATTTGGTTTTCCATCAAAATCTAAATTACAATTTCGATATGTTTAATCAAGTAAAATTAGAATCTGCAATTTTTTAAAAGAATAACTTTCCTGTTTCGCCTGAAAACACTTGCGTGAAGTAGCATATCAAATCGATGACTTACCATGTGTTCAAGAGCAATTCAGCGACTTTATCGTGTGTATCGAAGCAAAACTGCTGTTTTATTTTCATCCATTTTTTCATCTGGGCTTGGCTGATTCGAATTCTTGGATTTTGTTTGAACCAGTTGGCCTTTGTCCTTTTCCTTGCTGAGTCCGTTGTCGTTCTTTGACGAACACGTTTTCTTTCTATTGACGCCATTGTTTACTTCCGCGTAAGACCCGCGCATGCTCCAAGGTGATAATTAACATGCAATGGAGTTGGTCAAGACTGTAGGATTTCTATTTATTATGGGCTAATAAGAGTGAATTGAAGAAAATGGATCGCACAGATCGTAATCTCAATCAGTATATATTGATAAAAAAATATTTTTAGAAAATTGAATTTTTTTTCAAAAATTGGTAACCTTAATGCAGCTTTAAAAGATTTATACATTATGCTGATTTGTAAACTTAGAACCTTTAACGAGTAAAGTAACAAATGCCTCCCTTTTATTAAAAATTCAAAAGAAATTCAAAATCTTAATCGATTTGTATATATTACGTGCATTTCTTGTTTTGACAGGCTCGATTTTAGTGGATCAAGATGTGACAGGTGCTTTATGGGTAATATTGTTGATTGCACCCGGGCACTGAATGTTTAAAATTTTTATATTAAAGGTAAATTTTGTAACTCATCAATATATTTACTGAGAGACTGACTCAGTTTTTGTTTGGTTTTGCTTTTATTTTATATATATATATATATATATATATATATATATATATATATATATATATATATATATATATATATATAGATATATATGAATCTTTGTGTAAATTTAAATATAGGTTTATAAGAAGTGTTTCCGAGTTAGTAAAAATTGGTCGAATTTACAAGGTGAGTTTTCTAATATTTCATTTTTTTTTTATTTATTTATTTATTTATTTATTTATATATTCCCCTTTGTCTCGATTTAAAACAATGGTATTCCCTAGTTATGTGTAGTGAATATGTTTGGCATGTTTAAATGTAGATATGTAGATAAAGATAAGATTCTTTAGAAGTTGCTACTTTTAAATTGCATTTTAAAAAAATCAAAAATAGCACATAACAAGATTGACATAATGAAATAAGTTTAACTGAAAACAGCTAGGTAAAATAAGTACTTGTTATCTAATGTTTACTTGTAAATATCACAATTGTCTTAAAAACGTTAAATCCGTTTTACTTTGTCATCTAAAACCCTACCACTAAAAACCATGAAACAGACAGGTGTACTTTTATGTAAATAAGCGTTTTGAAGATCTGTCAAGTTAGACAATGGGAAATACGTTTAATTAAATTCCTTTAAGGTGAGTTTTTATTACATGTTTTTTTTAAAAATCCATTTGAAAAAGAAATAGATCGTTAAAAAGGGTATACACTTGCACTTTTGTACATTCATTATTGACAGTTGAAAGTTTTAAAATTTAATTTCATTTATTGTATTGTGTTTAATTTAGTAAACAGAAATATTTGGCGCATTGAAATTGAATTGTTTTATATATATATATATATATATATATATATATATATATATATATATATATATATATATATATATATATATATATATATATATATCTTTGATCATTTAAGCAATAATATATATATATCTTTGATCATTTAAGCATAATGCAAAATACAAAATGAAAATCCTTGATTTCTGAAGTTTTTTCACTTAAAAGTCGCTACTTATGCCTTATGAAGAACAAAAAATCTTCCCCTAAAACATTTCAGCAACACCCATTGTTTTTAGGCATATTTTCATAAATGTCATCATTATATTTCCTTAATTTATATTGCTGACTGTTTCTAAAGTTTTTAAAAATGATTTTCGAATGTTACTGACTTAAAAAAACGCTAGCTTTTTATGAGTAGCAAAAGTGGTATGCAACAAACAAAATCATTATTATTTTATCTTCGTGGCAATAATTAAAATTGTAGAATAAAAACACAAAATTCTATGCTATGAAGTTTAAAAATATTTATAAGGACTCAAATTCTGATCGTCAAAGTAGACTTAAAGATCATGTAGATTCAATTCAATCATTTTGTTCTGTAAGCATACACTTATAGGTGACATGAAAATACTTTTAGAATACAATGTATGGTGGTAAATTTGAATAAATATTAGTGTATGACATATATTGGAAAATATAGTAAAACAATACAATGAAATTGTACATAACTTAGTAGATATAGATATCAGGCCACATAAGCGGCTTTACTAAAAATCCAAATGACCAAGTATTTTTTTTTTTTTTTTTTTTTTTTTTTTTTTTTTTTTTTTTTGTTCCTAAGAAGGATAGTTATTCACACTTTGAAATAAGTTCAATTAAAACTAACGTTAAGAAGTAGATTATAACGTCAATAAAATCCTTATCAATGACTTAACATTACATCATCAGAATTGAAAAAAAAAAAATCCACACTGATTTTAAAGTTAAACATACAATAAACAGGAGTGACAATGTATAAAAATCCTATTCGAGTTTTCAGTAGGTTTTAATACACTATATCACGTAATTGTTTTAAGCTTTGTTGTTTTTGATATACTTTGAATGAATTTTTTATGTTTTACTCCAAAAAAATTTCTGTCACTTATATCCAGGCGGTCAGATCTGAAATGGAGGAGGAAATCGGAGTACCCGGCAAAAATCGTCAACCTTCGGAAAGCGAACTTGCCCTCAAAAAGATCTGCGGAAAAAACTATTTTTCGGAATTTGAGCTAATAAACTACCCCACACAAGGATCTGACGGAGTTGGTTTTGAATGTAGATGATGCGGGGCGTCGTGATTCGTAAATTGGTGTTTAAAAAGGTCACAAATACAGAATGCAGTACGTGTACTGTACATGTGCAACTGAACTTTTATATTATTATAATGTATAGCACTGTTTTCTATCCTTGGTCAAAGAATTTATTCTTTTTCCCATACGCTCTGTTGTGGATTGGCCTTAATGGCTTATTCTATTGCGAAATAGGTACGTTTAAGCTATAGTTTTTAGAGTTCATCTTAAATGTATTAAATGTTTTGAGTGAGTAAGTGAGTTTTTGTTTAAAGCCGCATCAGCATTATTGCAGCTATTCACGGCTTTATTAAATGTTTTGAGAGCATTGCAAAATACCGGTTAATAACACTGACCTGAAAAATTGTAGATCAACATTGAAATCAAATTACCACGTTTTAATAACATTACAAAAATATTTTAATCTCGATCATACCGTAATCAATATCATATGTTTCTCAAAAACTAACAGCCATATAAAGTTCACCAGCGTACCACGTGTAACATGTTTATAATCATTGGTAAAAAGAATCCGGCGTTTGCAGGAATCACGTGGCGCATGAATGATTCATATTACAAAGTCACGCGACATAAACCGGAAAGCGCATGTATCTAGGTACCCAGGTCTGGTTTTAGGTATATCGTGACCGGATACCAGATCGGAAGTTAGTGTTGTTTCCGTCAATAACGTAAATCAATGCTCTGTTGAATTCTGACGAAAGTTTTCAAATCAGAAATCGAACCAATATGAGTCAATATTTAAATATTTAAAAAGATCTTGTTTATGTTTACTATCTTATGTTTTTATTGTTGCAATTGACGTAATTAATATAGATTATTTTTATTATTTAAAAAAAGGGAAAAAGAAAACGAAATGCACGATGTTTAATTTTAAATAAAAGACAGTGTCGTGTGTAGCAGACTTAATCGACATAAAATGCATGGGATTTTACTAATCACCACGTATTTTATTAATTATTCGATCGAAAGTTTGTTGATGTTTAATTAGCAGTAGAATAAACACGTGACATGGCTGATAATTTGTTTCAATAATAGATAAATAATCGATTGATTAATTTGAGCGTTTGATATTCGAGGCATATAGTTTTCTGTATTACATTGGTCGAGACTATCATTCAAATCCAAGTTTCAAGCGCTTTTTATCAAAATAAAAAGCCTACTGACTTCAGAAATAAAATATATTACGTCACAGTTCAAAGTCACTTAATGGCTCATAAAATAGAAACTGTGTCATCGGGAGTAAAATTACACAGCAATAAAAAACTAATGAAACAGAAAAAAGGAGTGAAAATGTTTTCATAGTACACAAAGTCAAGTAATGAATCATAAAATAGATAATGCGTCATCGGGAGTAAATTGTAACAGCTGATAAATAAGCAAAACTGTTTATTTAAAATGGTTTGGTTTCTTTTCCTTTCAATGTAAAAGAATCACAAGATACAGTTAAAGTTACTTCGTATAAAAAGAAATAGTCGACAATATGTTCTTTAAACATGGTAGCTCTAACCACATGGCCACACTCGGTTTAGTAGACGGGCGAGTTTATTTACAAAGAATACCTTATATTCACTAATTTAATACATAAAAACCACGTTCTAATTGGCCAACATTTCCCTAATTTTACAAACAAGTCAAAAAAAGCCATTAAAACCAAATATTTGTAAATAATTTCCTTTAAATTAGTAGTACAAGTAAGAGACATTTAAACATTTAAAAGTTTTGACACTGCATATCTACAAACAATGGTTCAAGTTTAATAACAATTTGTTTATTAGATTTAAATAAAAAACCCTTTCACAAAGACCAGATAATTGAGATATCTATTGAGGTGTATTGGAGTGTAGCAGTACGTAATTTTTTTAAAGTGTGGTATTCGATATTCAAATAGAATCTATATCTCTACCCTACACAATGAACTGGTAGGATTTCTCTTATTGACATGTGAATATAAACACATTACATTGACGAATTGTGTTGGGTTTGTTTGACATCTTAAAAATTGTTTATAAGCACGTTTGGAAACGTTTACCTGTTGTTAGGTAAGTAAGACACACACACACACACACACACACACTCTCTCTCTCTCTCTCTCTCTCTCTCTCTCTCTCTCTCTCTCTCTCTCTCTCTCTCTCTCTCTCTCCAATATTTATATATAGACCTCATCATTTGTTTAATATTTCTTAATGGGTTATCAATTCAATAAACACACTCATGTTTAAATATAAATCATCTTTGTATCGATCCTTCACTTTCTCTCTTATATCCATGTAAACACACACACACACACACACACACACACACACACACACACACACACACACACACCTATATGATATGATCAATATCATATAGATCCCATATTACATGTCAAATTGTTATGTCACTTTCAATTACAATAAAAGACACGCGTGCGTTGAGACAAGTGGTAAAAAGTCTTCGACTAAATGAACATTAACCACAAAATCAATTCCCCTTCTGTGTAAGGAGTTTCTTATACATGTATATAAAAAGTGGATTTTCGTTGTTGTTCTGGCTTTTGTCAAGTTCATGTTATTTGACAATTTTCTCTATCTACATCAGGTGAAGTCTTTGACAAACTTGTTTTATTGAGAGAAAAGACCCGATATACACCGAAATATCTTTTAATCATCGAATAAGGACAGACAATGAATGTAATAACACGAAATCCGGTGGTGTGGTTAAGCCACTGAAGCGGGCAATATAAGGTTTTTGTGATAATGAGCCTTATCATAATAAGTATACCATAACAAGAGCGTGCGTTTCTAAGATTACAGTATTCGGAATTATTTATTTTCTACGTAACTCAGTAACTAAGATACATTATCAAAAGTTAAAATCCAAGTTACACTAAGTATTTTTTATAATATTCCAAGTCCTAAAACACCCATAAATGGAATAAGAAGGGGATTAATACAAGCCAGATAGTTCCATCAATACGATCCAATTTTGTCCATAACGTTCTCAATTTATCCTTCTAGTTTTTATTTAGTTTAGAATGCGTTTCAACTAAATTCGGATTGGTTCATTACTGATATTTTTCCTAATTGTTCATACTCAATCGTTACCATGGTACGTCCAAATCTGCTCCAATTAAATTGAGTTTACAGACAGTTCGTTTCGTTCAAAACCATATCGCATAACATGCGAAACACCTGGCAGTGGTTTTAACAACCAGTGTTTGGCAGAAATCATAAAAACTACGCTTTTTTATTTAATTGTGACCATCAAAGTGACTGTCTTTTAAATTATTCCTGGAGTCATCGTAAATATTGACAACCGTTTTCATAATTATATATTTACAATAATCTTTCTTTCTATGACTCTATTACTCTTCTTTGCGGTCATATGCTATGCTGTGCTTTTTAAGAGTCTGAGTGTTCAGAGAAGGACACATTGCATATTGAGGATAAGCAGGGTCAGATGCTTTTAATAAGAAGTTTGATGGCCCAATGCAAATAAAGGTCATAAACAACAAGGATTTTAAGAACATTCAAAGTCTTAGCCCAATCTCGCAACAACATTAGAGTGGAGTAATGGTGTTTTACGCCCAACAACAACAATTGACTAGTATGTATACACCGTCCAACAGGTTCAATAAAAACACACCCTTTCGCCCAAGCTCGTGACCAGAATTTATAAATAATAGATTTTCAATGGTTGGTAATCTACTACTGAATCCACTAACCCGCACACAGTTTGAAAAAAGGATACAATATTTTTCAGACCACAGTGAGTGTAACAATGTAGTGTGTGTATAAAAGGACGCTTAGATCCGGGATTTAGTAGGCGTAGTTAAACCAAAGATAATGTTCTGTTTGGACATCCAGTTTGTGTTGACACATAAATCAAATGAATAAATTTATGTTTTATTGCTGCTATGGAATAGAAGAACAATTTCTTTTTATCAAGTTGTTAAGATCAAAGGAGTTTACGAGTTTTAAAGAGCTTAGTAGTAAAATTGCAAAGGATAAAAACTATTTAAAAACAAACATTTTTTCAAAAAAAATTTAAAAGGCCGAAATATGGTCACAATATCAATATTTACATTTCAGATTTTTACAGTATTTTGTAAACAATTCGATTAAATTTTTGTTTATTTTATTACTTACTTTTGTATATACTTTTAGATACGTTAAATCCCTTAATGTGTTATAGAACAAATTATCTTATTTAAATATGCAAAAAATGGAGTCATATGTAAATAAAAATGTAAGTTGATCTAAGGAATATAATGGACTTATATTTGTTATAATCTGCTTTAAAATCCATTTAATTTCCTAATTTAAATAAGTTTGAATATTTAAAGCAAAATGTAAACGATAGTGGTCAAAATATGTTTGTAAAACTCCTCGGATTAAAAGTTGTCGTTATTGTTTTGTTTTAACCTTTTTTCTAATGTTATCATTGTTTCCATGATAAATAACTTTGAAGGCTTCTTTGAATGTTTTCCATTGACTTATAAATAGATTTAAACCAGCGTATAAAACAGAAAATTTTCAAAAGCAAATAGAATGCATGACAGAACTGAAACATAATAATAATAATAATAATAATAATAATAATCCCAAAAGAACAAAATCAAACCTCCCGCCATGTACAACAAAACGAAAACTATAGTTAAATAAAGTAATTTTTACTTTTTTTTAAAAAAATTCTAGTTATTATGTTGGAAACTTAGTGGTCAAATGGTCTAAAGCCAAAGCCTAAGGAATCTTAGTATCTCTCACCGCCTGAGTGAGATTCCAATTCGGACAAAATCTATGTCAGATTGCTTGCTGAGGGTCGGCGGTTTTCTCCGGGTACTCAGCTTTTCCCATCATTCCAAATTGAACGTCTCAAAATAAGAAAAAAAATCTTGACCGCGGCATGTAAAATGCATTCCTCTGGGATACTTTTTCCAAATATCCCTTTTTCCTTATTCCTTTATAATGCCAAAATGATTTTCTTACAAATTGTGACTTTTAATCTTGGTTGCAATGTATACATATTTCCTTTAGTTTATCAGATGATGTGAGAAATCTTTGAAAGCAGCTACAAAAACGATTTCATCATTATAACCCGTGTGTCTTGTGTCTGTTGACCATTTGAGAATTATTAAATATACCATAGTATTAAGAAGTGAATTATGTATTTACTTTTGTTCTTAAATTAACATATGTTTATTATCTGTCGTTTAAGGTCCATGGAAGCACCGGAAGAACAGTACCAATGTCCCTAGTTACCATACCAGAAACGTGATACAATGAACTTATGTCGGTGAATATTATGAATGGACGTTTTTATCAGCAGCGACTCTACATTATCAACAGGGCCGGATCCGGAGACGCTCACTATGTCCAGTTGAGTTATGACCACACGGAGATTATTTCATTTAGTGTAAAAACTGACCACTGGCGAGCTATTAAAAATCTTTGTAATTTTGGTGTGGCAGTAGTGGACAATTTATTGTATATAATTGGAGGGTTTGATAAAATACATGCTAGACCAGTCGACCAAGTGCTCAGGTAAGAATAAATGACATTACAATTAGACCATGTCATACAGATATTCCAAAATAGTCAAATCTCAAAAACATTGGTTTTTACTTATGTCATATACCATTTTTGAATGTATTTTACGATTAAATTCAAAAATGGTATATGACACTTACTTGAACTTCGTCGCGTTGGAAAAATTGTCATGGCAACCAACTAAATTTACCACATAATAATTCTTGAGAACCAATTGTAAATGTTCAAACATTGGTTATGAACAATATTAGTTAAATCATAAAAAATGTGAATCTAGTTCTGAAACAGCAATCAATGTATTGCGTATTTTTATACAATTGTCATATACCACTTTTTGAATGTATTTTTAATGATTAAATTAAAAAATTGGTATAAGACACAATGAATACTTCACATAATCAAAATGATTTTGTTTTTCATTCTCAAAATCAAGCATCTTACCATGCCTTTCTTATACCTTAACAATGCAGGTTTAAATGCTAACTGTACTGATGTACCTATGAACATACACAGTTTTTTTAAACAATTCAATCCATTTTAATCCCATCTTTATTTTTTTCATATAAAAAGGACTGATATTATGATATTACGCAATACGTCACGATTCATTAGTCCATTTACGTTTGATTAGCTTTGATTTTAACCATCTGAAAGCAAAGAACCTAAAGTACATGTGAAATTTGATTCTTACGTAACTATTGTCTTTTGTGTCATTCAACCAAAGAAAAAATCTTTTAGCATCAACTAAGATAGTTCGTGTTTTCTTGTTATCTCCATAGTAATATCAATAAAGTTTAAGGTACAATCGGAATCATTAAGTTTGATTAATCGGTGAGGTAAGATGTCGATTTCTTATGTTTGAATTCGTTAATAATGGCAATTTCAATACAAAAAAGTACAGAATCTCACTGTTGAAATCCAAGGTAGAAAACATGTTTAATTATTGTTCGGGTGGTTGAACAAAAATTGACAGATTAGCAAAAGATTTGAAAAATGTGTAATTTAAGATCACTAAAAGATTTAATTTGCGTTATTTTCATTCTCCATCATAGCTATAATGCTAAATGTTAACACAAAACGGAAGTTTCAATTTTTTGATCGTTTAGAGAAAATATACATACTGCTTCTATGGTTAATTGATAACTTCAGACCATTTATTTTTGGAACCATCTTTCATTTTTGATCAAGTAAAAAATCAACTGGAGATTAAAGTTCTACCTTTTTTCAACAAATTGTAAGTATTCGTTTTCCAAGGACAGGATTTTCAGCAATTTTGAAAATCAACTAAAATAAGTTTGTTTGGGAAAAGAAAATCAATACATAAACTGTTAAAATATTATGTTTTAAAAAAATGATACATTTGTGTTTTAAATCGGCTTTTGCTGACGAAACCAAATACTTCACAATCAACATGATATTTATTAATAGTTAAATCGTTCCTCATATACTAGCGGAAAAAAGTAACTGTGCATGACTGAAATTTGAGATTATAAAATAATTTGAAAATGCAAAGCAATGAATAATTTCGTATTTGTTTATTAGATATTTCTTTACAAATTCATGTCATTGAAAAAGTTACAGATACTGTTATTTCATACGCAGGGGACTAGAAACATAGCAGATAGTAAAAGTCAGTTCACAAGATCAGTATCGTGTGTGACCACCATTAGCATTGACACAGGACTGACAGCGACGCCTCACAGAGTTAATTAAATGCCTAAAGAATGCTTGAGGGATGCTGGTCTAACGCTCGGGCCAACCCTTGCAATGTAACAGGCTGATTGGGCAGATGATGTAATCGGCGTTCCATTTCATCCCATACGTGTTCAATTGGAGAACGGTCGGGTGAAACGGCTGGCAACGATAACACATTGACGTTATGCTGTGCCAGAAAATCCATTGCAACCCGTGCGACGTGTGGTCTTGCATTATCATGCTGAAAAGTGACGTTACGTTGCTGTCCTTGAATGAATGGGATGACATGGGTCTGTAGGATTTCATCACGGTACCGTACACCGGTCAAATTCCCGTCGATGACTACCAGAGGAGTTCTGTCATTCGCTGTGATGGCACCCTAAACCATTATACTGCCCCCACCGAACGAACGTCGTTCCACCACACACGCGTCATGGAAACGTTCTCCAATGCGCCGATAAATTCCGTCACTGCTTTCCAAGTGAAATCTGGACTCATCGGTGAACATAATTTGTGCCCAGTCTCGTCGATTGAGCGTAAATGTGTTCTGCATCATGCAAGACGAGCTGTGCGATGACGTCGTTGTAGAATTGGACGGATTGCCGGACGTCGTGGGCGAATATGTCTTTCCCGTAAACGATTCCGTACTGTTGTGCTGATTGGGCGTAGTCCAGGAATGCCCCGGACAATAGAACTGGCAGTTTGGAAACGGTTCCGGAGGTGCACAAGCCGGATATGGTTGTCTTGCTGACGTGTCGTTACGCGTGGACGTCCTGAACGAGGGCGGTCTCTAGTGGTGCCAAACTGTCTGTTGGTATCGTCTCCATAAAGCATAAACAGTGTTTCTGTGGACACCAAATTGTCTAGTGACAAAGCTTTGGGTCATACCAGCCTCAAGCATACCAACTGCGCGGAGGCGATCATTTTCATTTAGCCTAGGCATTACACTATGGAAGCTTTCAACCGAATAAACTTGCTTTTCTGGTTTTCTGGTGTCCAAACAAACAAAGTAAATTATTCCTAAAATATTGTCACACTGAAATGCTGGGCGACAATTGCGTGAAAACCGACCCATGCGCATGAAGCGTAAAAATCACGGGCAATTGATGCAATGACCAAGTGATATGATAGACGTATATACACTTACCATTTGTGCAAATTTTAAGATTTATACATTCAGTAATAATAGCGAAATTATAAATTTTATTGATGCACAGTTACTTTTTTCCGCTAGTATGTTTATTGCATTAGTTATAACCGTAGATTTAATATTTTCAATCCAAAAATAATTCATTTCCTAATTATCTGTCATATAATGACTTAAACGCTGCTTAAATATAACGTGACCAACATAACAGTTTTTCTGTCTTTTGTTATTTCCGATTGATTTTTATGACAAACTACTGTGTTAATAATGTATAAATGTTGATAACAATGAAAAAAAAAAACAATTTGTCATTTTGTTAATGAAAAACAAGTACAGTATAACCTGTGTATAAAGTCCACCTAGGGGACTGAGCAAAAGTGGACTTAATAGACAGGTGGTCTTTATATAGAGGGTCCCCTATATGTACGAGTAAACATACAGTGTTTGAAATACAGGTAATTAAAAAAGTGAAAATATGCATTACCTATTAAAAACTTATTAATATATACATTAATAAAGTTATTTTCATTTTGTTTTTTAAAAACAGATTATTCAGAAATAACTTTTATTTTTATTTTAAACTATTTGAATTTGAGAAACTGTACATCAGAAAAGATTATTTGGTTAAACTCTACCTATTATATACACTTGACTAATTGTGTCTTTGTTATTATAAGTAGCAGCAAAGTTGTCACAAATTAAACAATTATATAAAAACATAATAGATAACATAATGGGTATTTCTACCTTTATATCTGATGGCTTCAGTTGTTGACATAAGTATGACTTCATATATTTTTCTTCAAAATTTTACGTAATATCAGTCGATACTGTAGTCTTTACTACAGTAGATTTTAAAACTATGTAAGTTACTACATTGTATTTAGTGTGATCAAATATTTATATTAAAATTATTTATTGCAAATCTTCATACATCACAGTATCAAAGAAATGTGGCTGATATTTACTGCAAAAATTCGGGAAATTATAAAATTTAATAAAAAATCATATTAAAGAAGTGGACTTTATAGACAGGTTATGAAGTCATTTGGGACTGGAAAGGGTGGACTTTATTCACATTAGACAGGTGGACTTTATATAGAGGTTCATTATATAGTAAAATCCATTGGGATTACTTCAGACCGGTTGCTATAGACAGGTGGACTTTATATAGAGGTGGACTCTATAGCAGGTTATACTGTAGCTTTTCAATAGCATATAAAATCAAAGACACTAAACAACAAAGCAAATAAATACACACACAGGGCAAGATGATCATATCTTTGGAAAAACTCTGACTATTGATGTACACTGATTTAAGTATCAAAATGATGTTTAGTTGAATTGTTACAGGAGGGAGGAAATACCTCAAAAAATCCACTCCGAATGTACCGAATGAAGCCGGTCCTTCGGGGCGATAAGCAAACGCTTACCAAAAGGTTAAAAGATCCGGGCCAGAAATTCGGGCAATTAGTCAACCTATTATATCTACTGTATATAACACAACACCACGACTAACGCAGCCTGCTATATACCTTAGAAATCTCACACAACCCTTCTGTGGTTATTTTGTTGGGCGCTAATGCAACAGGAGGAGGAATCAACTAAAAAAAAAACCTTCCTCTGAACTATTCCTCTTGTGTCAGAAGTGGGATACACATGTATTTGTAGCCGCTTTATCTCTTCTCTTTGAATGCCAGCGGCTTATAAAAACGAAACACAACTGTTTCGTTAATGTTCGTTTATGGAAAGTTTATTTCCCGCCTTTGCCCAATGATAGCGTTAGCAATGGTAAACGATCACATAAACACTATACTGCAAATTAGACAATTTTCTGTCTATGATCAAATGTCAATTAAATACATACTGAATTTAAATAAAAAATTATTTAAAATCAATGGCTCCAAAGAAATGGTTATTAAATAAGGTCATATATAATATGTTTAAAATTTATAGTAGAATATTGTTTACTTAGTGCATTCAAAAATTTTAATTAGATAATTTAACATAGTCGTAAATTGGCAAATATTTTGGTTAAAGGGTGGTAAATTGTATCGTTATTTAATTTGCCTTTTACATAAAGATATTGTGCATTGTAGGTATAACCCTGATGATGGTGAATGGAAAGAACGGGCACCTTTATTTCGAGCACGTGCAAAGTTTGGAACCTGTATTTCAGACGGAAAAATATACGTCACAGGTAACACATTAGAGTAACAAAAATTAATTTTTGTTGGAATCTTTAAAAAAAGTTTAAACAGCTATACTTTTCATTGCATGCAATTACATAACAGAATTAACCTAACCCTTGAAAAAGGTGCCTCGGTAGCTGCTTCGTTTAAAAAGCGCGCAGTCACGAATCACAGTGCCTCTCACCGCCTAGGTTCGAATTCCACTCGGGCAGTTCCTTGTGTCAGAAAGTTTGTCGGTTCGCATGCCGAAGGTTTGTTAATTTCACTGGACACCCCAGTTTTCTCCACTATCTACGAACCGACTGAGTGATGGTGTTTGACGTCTCGGTCAAGAATATTTCACTTATATCGAGACGTCGCCAGCTATAGGCGAAGGTGCAAAAATTTTGCCTGTGCGTTGCGCTGATGGCATTATACAGCAGGATTCCTAAACGTGCCACGCCTTCCGTGACACGGGACCTCGTTTATTTTAAGTTTCCATCCGAAAGAACCATGACTTTCATTTCGTAATGCCGAGTGCTTAGCGAAAGAACAGTCATTACCCACTTTCAAGTCTTTAATCGGGGTTCAAACCCACGACCTCACACATACGGAGCTGTGATATAAGTGAAAAAAAATCTTGACTGGTGCGTAAAACACAATGACTTAACTCAACTCATCTTAACTAATACATATCTGTTTGACAGGTATTTTTTCTATCAACACGTTTTTTAAGAATACAAATACTTCTCTGCTAACAGTCACATACAACATAAACGAATCCACTTAGTATAATTATTATTATGTTGCGTGTTTCTGAAACAAATTAATTAATTTTTACTATTTTCTAGAACGAACAAAGCACAAACAACTTGTGATAAATAGAACTATATCCCTTCCAACATAAATCAGACTTACTGTTTTATTATAAAATATTTAAGTAATTAGCTTTGACGTGAGAAAGTACAAAATAATGTCCTTTAATCTCACGGGTTGATGAATATTCATATCCCTCGACTTGATGAATATTCAGATCTCATGAATATATTTATACAAAAATTTGGAAGTGTGGTTGATGATCATGTCATATGCGAAATTTTATTATTGTATATTATACAATTTAATTTTCACATATGAAAAAATACAATAATAAAATGACAGTAGATTTCATTGCTAATAAAAAGATTAAAAAAAATTTATGATAATAAATTTTCAACTTAAAGTTATCTATTTTGTTTTGTTTTTCACGTGCTTCAGTTGACTCATTTTGTTTTTGGGAACATAAGTTATTTAACTACAGGCAAAGCAGATTGAATGAACCATATTAACGTGCTTTAAAAAAGACATAATGTTGGTTATGCAATACAATGATTTAATTTAGTGGGTTATTTTACAACGTTTTACAACCAATATCCATGTAATCTTTTTTTCTGTTCATGACTCCTAACAGTGTAGCAAATATACACTGTATGGACCTTTCAGGACAAATTAAAAGCTACTGAGCATCCTGTTCTATCAATAAAATACAGAAATTTTCACCAGAATATAATGTACCATACCAAAGCAAGAAAATTATGAAAACACATTACAACAAACAAGAAAAAGGGGCAAAAACAATTTTACAACAAGTTGTGCATAAGTTATAAGGTAAAAAAAACTGACTTCGAAACATATTAGTAAAAACTGAAAACTGTAAGTCTCTAGATGCGCAAATTAATATTTGCTTGATATAACATTTTAGGGATCATCTTGTTTGAGGGATTATTATAACATTATAAATTTTGTGTCAGGTGGAGAGTTGAATGATGGTAAATTGACGTCGACTTGTGAAATATATGATCCAGGCACCAATAAATGGGAACAAGGAAGTTCCCTAAAGTCACCGAGAGCTAACCATGCTTGTGGTGTGTATCAGGATGATATTTATGTTGCTGGGGGTTGCTTTGGCAACCAAAGTCACGACAATATTTGGTAAGTGTAATCTTATGTAATGAACAGTGATGTTGAGCTATGGACATTCAATTTCCATTTAATTATCAGTTAAAGATTACCTTTAGAATTATTTTTCAATAATGGAATATGTTAATTGTATTATATTAACGTTAATTCTAAGACCGTAGTAACCTACCAATATTAAAACATTTACAATGCGTTTTACCATTCACGCTTACAATTTCGCTCAAAGCATCACTGAGTAAAACGCTATTATGTTTATGAATTTAATTAACCTTAAATTGCATTCGTACCTTTGCCTGCAAATCACTGTCCAGTTTGACTATAAAGTAAATAAAAGTGATGAACAAAAGAGAAATTGTCTATAAATATACCATCTTTTGAATGAATACTTATACAAATATACAAGTATATAATGAATAAAAAGATATTTTTGTATCACAAATTTAAAAATTTTAATACAAATAGTTTTATGTCTGATATAAAATGTTTCTAAAAATTATGTAGTTATCCGTAGCTTGAATTTTCTGTCGATGGCGTAACCATGGCGACGACATGCCTAATTCTGTTTGTTCATAACATATTTAGTAACAATGTTATTCACTGTGAGCTATTTATACATTCCCATATAATCAACACTTTGTTACTAAAATATTTATGAAAAACTAAACTCAATTAATATTAATTATAAAGTAATTATCTAATGACAATTTATGTCTCATCTTGTGGTTTTGTCAGAATTCACAACTATCAGCCTATAACATCCGTAGGGATTTACTTCATTCTTTCATCAATAAATTTACACAAGACTTGAATATTAAAACATTAAAAAAAAAAAAAGGTTTTGATACATCAGTAACATACAACAGATTGTGTGACGTGACATTTATAAAATGTATTAAAAAAAGATTTATTAATATTTCATAATTACAAATTGAAGTTTATAATTATCTTGTTAAAATATCTGAATCCAAATTTCTAGAGAAAATTGATGTAGGAATATTGTAATATAGGCAGTTAAAGTTGTAAAATAAAAATATTTTGAAAATGCAAGAGCTAGCAAGAGGGCTTCCAAAAAAATTAATAAAATAAAATGAAAAATAATAAATAAATAAATACATAAATAAATAAAAATAAATAAATAATTCAGACAATGGTGTATAAAACTCCCTTTTTTAGACGAACAAGTAAAACGTTGTCATTCATTATCTGATTACTTGATTTGTTTGCAGTGTATTAACGCGTTCACTTATCCATCAGTGTTTTCCTAAACACACCTTTTCCAGTATCTATCGAAAAACTAAATTTTAAGTTACAGTGTAATGGGTGTCATCAACCTTCACATAATCAAAACCAAAAACAAAGTTTGTGGAACGTCGCCATTTTATAAACAAAGTTTTAAAATTAGTTGAAATTTAAGAACTTGGAAATTGACATTTATTTTTATACACGTTGACTTATAAACATATTAGCGACAATGTCATGACAATGTTAAAATTCGATTTTTCTATTCTGCTGAAAAAAACTATCCATTTTGATAATATGTTTTGTTTGAACACAGTGATGTTTAAGACTAAAAAGGTCTTGTATAAAATCCTCTTAAATCACGATATTTTTACTATCTTTAGTTGATACATATCGTCTTTGATTATGATCTTAAAAGTCATGATTTTCCATTAACATTCATTAAAGTTAAGATTGTCCTCTTAAGTATACATCATGGTAAAATTATTGATATATGCTCATTTCACATTATATAGAAAAACAGCAATTAGAAGCAGCTATAGATATCCTGAGTCTTATCCTCAGACTTGTTTAACAAACATCAGTTCCAAAAACTCTCAAAAACCAAGTTGTATGTTAAAACTTAATTACGTTAATGTAATTATTTAAAATCATTTATTATCATCTTGTTATTTTGTTACAACAAACAATCACCCATCCATAAACAAAAAATACATCAATAATTCATTTCCTGTATAAATTTATTTATTTCTGAATATTGAAGTAAATATCAAACAAAAATACCCATTAAAATTTGCTTTGTCATATGTACACATTTCGGAAATTCATTCGTAAATGATTTTGTTTTTTGTTCGACGAATCAATTCAATACAATCTATTATGTAATAGCCAAGATCTACAAACGCAATTCAAAAGTAATTTGATTAAAGTTTTCGTATTTACAAAAGAGAAAGATTAAAATAATCACGAATGTAATATTATCATGAAGTTGATAAATGGGAAATTATTTTCTAGTTCAAATATATAACACAAATACCCGTCAAATTTCGATGTGCCATATGTGCACATTTCGGAAAATCATTCCTCATCAGTGACACTAGGGGCCGAAAAGTTTGATACATAAAAAAATAAGAGCGAAAAAGTTGAAAATTATTACGTCAAAACAAACTAATCAAAAACTTATAATTAATAAAGTGATGGTTTTACAAAAGAGTAAAGAAAAGTCGATTAACTAGTGATACATAATTCCTAAAGTTTAAAGAAAGTTGACAGAATATTATTTCAATGTAACATAACAATAAATTGTAAAAAAAAAAAAAAAAATAAATATAAATTAACAGCTTAAAATGAAAAAAGAATTCTCAGATTCTAAACAAAAAGCTTACCTGAATATTTCACTAACATTTTGATTAAACTTTTTAAGATGTTTATCAAGTTAAGGAAAGTCTTAAAAACCATCTTTTACCACATGTGACTAGATGCCCCTAGCAGAGAGATATCAGGCAAATAAAAAGCAATTGTCTGTCATGTTTTATGAATAGCATTGCTTCAAAGAGAGGGGCAATAAACAAACAATATTGAGAACTAGACATTAATAAATCAAAATAAGCTACAATAAAAAAAACAAGAGAAACGAGAAACAAAATACAACATATGCATTTGTGATCTGTATGTAATCCATTCGCCCTCGTTTACCATTCAATCAAGTTTGTAGGGCCCCAAGCCATCACTTTGATCCCAAAAAGCACATTTTCATTTTAAGAATGTAACCTTTTATATACCCTAATATTTGTAATATTTTTCATAAAAATTTCAAGTACTTTTTTTTTGAAAAGAAGATGCATTTTAATCCTTTAAATCATTTAAATTATTTTACAGCATACAATCATTGGCCTATGACACGCATATATACAATTCATTTAATGATTACTTTCTAATAAGTATTTGATTTTAGCAATGAAAAAAATTATTTGATGGATTTGAGCCATTCGACTTATGTAATAAGGTTGTTTGAAAGCATATTTCCAGATTTGATCAGATGTGGATGAAAGATACAAATATCAGTTTTAATGACTGTTACGTAATAACAAACTCAGTGAAGAGGAAACAGAATTCTATTATCAGCTACATAAACATGTTATGCAAACATTTCACACAAAATTTCAATCAGAGTTTCTTTTAATCAGAGTTAATGTTTTAATGATGTAAATTTGATTATATTTGAAACCTGTTTTGAAGTAAAAATTAATAAGAAGAATATCTAATGATCCAAAAACATAACTTATAATGAAAACCAAATAGTCTGCAACTGATTTATGGGTACTTGACGTTGTCATGGGAACCAACAACGCTTCAGTATAAAACTTAATCTTAATCTATCAAATCAGAAAACAAGGTATTCGGCACTGAATGAGACCGAAGTATAGTAGTGTTACAATTTTTGACTTCAGACAGAATACAAAGATTGTAATTATGCTATGGATGAGAAAATTTATTTTCCAAACCACACTTAAACGGTCTGCTGAATGAAACAATATAGTAGCTTAACCCTTTTTACTTGATGCAAATAAAACATAGTTACAAATTAATTTTACGTCAGTTTTATAATTAATTGTCTAAAATGTAGATTTATTTACTGATTTTATTGGTTTGTTAATGCGTGTATTTACTGTATGTGAATTCCGGATTCAGTTACAAATATGGATACGTGTATTCCATTTACACAATAAATTTAATACGTAAACACTGAAGCAGATTTTATTTTAAAGCAATGTTTTACCAATTTCGGTTTAAATGATTAACAGATATCAAATCCATTCTTAAAGGGTACTTAAAACATTGTTATGAGATTTTATTCTTAATGATTTATTACTCTCAGACTGTAAAAGTATGTTCTTTAAGGAACCCCTTATAACATTTTACCGGTAAACTTTGTGAACACATTTACAAGTAAATTTGCAAACCTGACCTTTCTTTAAGATTTTAAAATGCCCATGCAAACACAAAATCAGAAAATATAAAAACAAATTCAGAAAATATAAACTATTAAAGTATAAACGCTATAAAATATCTTTATATATCGTGTATATTATTCTGAAAATTTTGTAATGTATCTGTAGTATAGCATCAAATAAATTTTCAGACTAACAAGTATTGAAAGACCATAAAAATTTCAATGTATACCAGTATATATCTTCTTAAGTCAATCTTCAAAAGACTTAAAGTAATAAAGAAAGAAGATTTTGAAAAAAATTAAAACATCTTATCGCATTCCACAAAGAGCAATTAGATGTTTCTAGTCTTACAAGTTCACTACTTTCTTAAAGAAAGATTGAAAATAATTTAAAACCTCTTTGAAATATACTGCAAAATACAAATCTGTGGTTAAGCTTAGTCCAATTATCAATAAAATTGATAAAAATGTTTATTATTGTTTTTTTTCTTTTTTTCAATTTCAATGGGTTCTTCTATATAATGAGGGAGATAGGCTAGAATTTAAGCTAGTAATGGAAACTGAAAAGCTAACCATGTTCGGTTTGATAGGAAATGTTTACTTAGTTGGTTCTAGAATACTAGTATTAAATCCATTTAGATGGATTTCATATCAATCGACTAAGCTTTTCCAAGAAATTTATGTTGAGCCATATTATAAGCGAAAAAATTGTTTTATATGGTTTTTAACTCTCTAAATATAAGGTGCAGATAAGGCATTTCATGTTGTTTATTATAGTTGTCCTTACTTACCTTCTAAGTCCCTGTCCACTTCTATCTTATCTTATTCACAGAAGAGCTGAAAATCCTTTACACAGTTAAATTACAATATCCAGAATACTTTTATATATATTTAACGACTGAAAACGCCCCAGAATCAATCATTGAAAAATTTGAGTTTACTTATCGTTAAGAACTTGACTTTCTAAGTAATACAATTTTGTTAATACAGTTGGTTCCTTAAGGCTGAAACTCTGCAAAACAAAATATTCAATAATTAGAATAGAAACTCTTCAGAATTTTGACTTTTCTGATTTATCAGCCTGATGTTTTATTCTAAATGAATTACATTTGTATTTTGTCAATGTTTTCTTAATACCTGTCAAAATATTTTTCCCAGCAATGGAATCTCTATTATAAAACTGGAAACTCCACAACAATTATGTCATTTTTTGAATTTACAATCAGGTAATCTATGAGGAATCAATCATTCATCGACGACATTACTAAATGTTGTTTCAAGTTATAATTGAACATTGCAGTGCAGTTATTTACAATAACGTCGTGTCAATCGATTTTTCAGTGTTAGATGCCAGTATATATCGACTGTTTTGATTACAAGTTATTACATAATTTAGTAGAATTCCAATACCTCGTAAGTCGTTTTTTTTTCCAAATATCTTGGATAACTCAAAATTATTATCTAGATCCGACTGTTTGTGCTCAAATAACTTTAAAAAAATGAAAAAAAAACTAAATTGCTTAAACTGTTTTTCTCTAACATTTTTGAAAAAATGAGACAATATCAACGGTCGTCCCAATAAATTCTTAAAGTTTTCAATTTTTCAAAAATCTTTTTGCACGTTTCATTATATCGCTCCAGCTGTTTATTTTAAATAGTTCGAAACACTCGAAATAATTTTTTATCTATATAGTACAAATTCCACTGACAGTCCAGATTTTATAAAGTTAATACGACACCCTACTGCAGTCAAGATTATCAAAATTTTACCATATAATGTGGTCAGGTAATTTCAAATCAAAATTAAAACGCAGGTTAAAGTTAAACCTAACATTAGAGTTAGCAACCGTAACATTTCATTACAAAAAGCAAAAAGAATCTAATTATTTTAATGCAAAAGGCTTTCCGTATTGTTATTGCCTAATACACTCTCTGGCCATGGTAACAGTAGTCTTCAAACACAAAACAATGTTTAAATAGTAAATTGTTTATTAATTAAGTCTTATTTGGTTTTGTGTTCTGAGTGAAAACGTGTGTAACACTCAAGAGCAATTAACAGCTTCCGGAACGCGTCTGCCTAAATAGACACATGTAAAGATATTTAAAATTACCCATATTGCATTACTCTAAAAATCCGGAAATAACTTTGGAAAATTACATAAACTATCGACTAAGTTATTTTGAATGAGAATTGTAGAGATTGTTAAGCTGTTACAAAGATTTGTTTTATTATTTATTTTTCCTTATTGAATCAAACACTAATAAAGCTTATGTCAGATGTAATTTAAATAACATGAACTTTCATTTTGGAATTTGTTGTAGCCGGTCTCTATGGTAACGATGATGAGAACTGTGTCGACATTTTATAGCTGTTATTAAGTGTTTTGTGGTTAATTGGGTATAAGAAATAAAATGGAAAGGTACTTAAAAGCTTAGAATCGATAAAACAATTTAACGTTTATCTGCTCCTTATCAATTAAAGCATGTAGAAGAGAATTAATTACTTCTAAAATGATTTATTCTATGTACACAAAAACCATGTTGGACAGGCAGTCTAGTGATGGCGTAAATGTCTCGTGACAAAAAATAACTATGTAGCAATATTTTTGAAAATAACATCATATTGTTTGTAAATAACATTTTAGTTCCAATAATCTAATTTAAATTTTAAATATCGAAAATATATTGTGTCCGAGAGAGTGTGATTGTTTAGGCCAAACAACAATCCCTGAACTACACAAATTGATGCAGTTTTGACAGGAGGTTTACACTTTTGCAAGATGAAATATCTCTTACTGGACTATAGCTTTTCTGATGCATTGCTTATAGTAATAAGATAATTTAAAGCAAACAATTAACAAGTCCCATAAATATTATATTCCCTAATCTCAACATGCATTTACTGTATTTTAATAATTAAATTTTGTAGATGTTTGTTTTTGTTTCATAGTTAAAAATTGTCCATAATGTATAAAAGGCACTCATGCATTATTTTGTGTATCTGTTGTATAATTTTTAAATGGCATCAGTTTTTACAAAGGTCTCGGTCTTATTGTGAATATGTACTAGTTTATTCTTCTTATTATACCATGTAACTCATACCTATATCATATTACTGCAGCTGAAGAAAAATTGTATTGGCAATTAATAAATAAATTACTCTGACTTAACAAATTCCAGATGTTGTATTGAATGACAAAAATTTATTGTTAATTCAAAAAACTATTTGCACTAGTTATACTGTTTAATAACTAATGTCCTGCATCAGATCGAGTTTAGTGCAAAATGTATTCATCATTATTTATTACCATAAACGAATCACACATACATTTAAAACTTTAAACTAGAACAAGATTATAAAATAAAAATAGTGACAATGACACTACCAATATACCTGAAAATACCATTTGGTACATTTTGTATAATATCTAGTGCTAATCTCAACTTTGAGTATTATATCAGGAGCCGTGATATTTTATATTTTGAGTTGTCGAAGTTGCCCTAATACAGTTTATATAGAAAACCAGTCGGGACAAAATGAAGACTTCGAGTTATCCGTAATATTCGAGATATCGAAGTTTGAGTTATCGAAGTTCTACTGTATTATCATTTTTTGGCATTTTTTTCAATTCTGTCTACTGTATATAAGATGTTACTTAGCTGCAAAAATATTTTACTATTTTTCATTTCTAGGGTTTATGAGGGTGACAAATGGAATGAATTAGACAAAGATTATCCCCATCGGTTACCTGTAAATATTGACAGGTGCGCCATGGTTAGCGTAGGTCGACATTTTTATTTTATAGGCGGTAAGTAGATAAGAAACTTGTGATTGATGCTTTAATTATAATTATGGTATCATTTTGATTTCAATTATCTTTTTTTTTAAAATAAATCTGACAGATTGAAAAGAAGACAAAAAAGAACGTTTAAGTTTATAATTTTTTATTTATCAATTTGAAACAAATAGGATAAGAATTGTGATGTGAAGAGGAAAAGAATTTGTAGTGAACATCGTAATAAGCCTCAAACTCAAACATACAGGTCCATGTTTAAATCACAATCCTAAAAGTAAAGTAAAAACTATAAAACCTAGCAAATTAAGTTAAATTGAATTTCAACCAAAGAATTGAAGCAGTGTTTCCGAAAGGGGAAGCACCTTTTTTCTAGCTAGAGTTACGCCAGAGTTTAAGCAGACATTTTATTCAAAAACTATTTTCTATTAAAGTTATATATTTTGCTGGCAAAAATTGACTCCAAGATAGTCATTGCCTATTTATTCTATGTTCCTTTATGAGGCATGAAAAAGTTATTCTTTTTGACATCGATATAAAATTTGATGCTGCTCAATACATCTGTTTACTCTTGATAATAAATTTTTATTAATAAATTATTTCTGAATACAGGGTATAAATTTCGATGTAAAATGTGATTTGATACCATTTCAGCATTAAGTTCAAAATTTGATTGGATTGTGTAATTATGAGAAAAATTTTCATGGAAATTCAAGCCGGTATAAAAATTTTATAAACCTGATAGTTAACTTATCGACAATCTCAGTGAAAAAAAGCTTAACTACATATACCAAAAATTGTCAAATCAAAACGGTGTGATTGATTGTATCGATCCGGTTTTTATTCCTATTTACCATAAAAGCCTCGCAAAGTTTTAAGGGTAAATTGGTCCTAAGTAGACACTGAAGCTTTCCAAAATTTAAAACAACCAATAATCTAAGTGTATTGTATGTGATTGACCTTAAGACGTTCAAAAAATTTTCAAACAATTCTACAAAATTCCTGAAAACAGCACATTATCTCCCCCAATATACTAGGAAACATATAACATAGCACCTATAATAAAACTGCTGCTTTTTTTTTTTCTTTTTTTTTTGAGGGGGGGAGGGTCCGAAGAACAATCTGACATGCAAATATGTTTTTAGCATCCACCAACGGTAAGTGTATTTTTTCCAGAGAAAAGGATGATAGTTAAATCAAATAATTCATACTGGTGTATCACGGTGGTTAGCAATGAGAGGATCTATTTATTAGCTCTGTTCACCAGCATTGTATAAATTGTTGAATCTGTTGTTCACAGTAGTCAGTATTGAAAGGACTAATTTAATATTTCTGTCCACCAAGGAAGTTATTCAAATCATATTTTTACGTTAATAATGTGACATGGATCACAAGGAAACGATTGATACCTTTTGAGAAAAATTGTTCTGCTTTTCAATTTATTTGGGTGATAATGCTTTCAAACAGCCAAAAAAGAAATTCCAAAAAACTTACTACTTTAAATGTTCCTTTCATTAATGATATTCATAACAATAGTAATGAAACCAAAGCAACGAATCGTCTCAAAATTTTGTTTTAATTTTTACATTTAGCGGCAAAAGGTTTTTTTCCTGCAAAAACATCTAACAAACTTTATTCGGTTTAGTAATTTCAATAAGAACTGTTTTTAAGAAAGTAATCAAATTTTTGCAGGAGAACATTTTAATTTTAAATTGACGAAACTTGTTGCATCAGACCTGTCCTAATTTGATTTTTTTATTCTTGTAAAATAACTCTCAATTGTCTTCAATTAGTCGTCAAAACGGCTTCTTGTTTCAATGTATAGATAAACAATTATAAAATAAGTCAAGTATTTGCAAAAGGACTAGGAATACTTTCCCAAACAAATCAGGTGTGGAAAGGATTTTGAGTTATTTCTTTTACTGACAAAGTTTATCGTAAAATCATCGTAGATCACACGATGAACATCGGCCACGAAGGCGACAACATGACTCTTGTTATTCGGAATATTCAGGCACGACAAAAATGTCTTTTAATTGCAAATTAACGAGTCACTGTTGACCATACTTTTATCAGCTACACTAAAATGTTAACAAAAAATTACACTTTATTTCTATCATAATCTTTTATCCAACATTTTTATTTAAGGTGTATGCTGCAAAGTGGGTGCAAAACCAAAAGATACTAATTTTTTCACTGAACATAACATTTTCTCTTACTGCACGAACGTATCTGCATTATCATCACCTGACAGTGTCAATGATCATATGAAAGGCAGTTCTTTAGCTCAGGAATTTATCTCCCCCTGGAATAAAGACTTTCCGAATATGACATACGCCAGGCACAGCTCTGCAGCAGCACTTATTGGTAATAAATGTATTTGTAAATAAATTTCAAATATGTGTTAAAGTGGAAAATTGATGCTTTCTACCTGAATCACGACTCTGGATACCTATATGTTCAGTGTGAGACAATGAAATAACATCTTAACAGTTTATCATATCTTCGATAAAATAATTAAATGTAAATGTCATCAGCTATCATTGGACATATTTGATAAAATGTCGTCGCAATGACCGATTAAGTGAATATATAGAATAGTCCCTCTTTTAAGAAATTTTTTTATAGAATCCTAATGTAATAATTTTAATCATATTATAATTGTGTTCAGTTTTAATATAAATGCAAAGGAAAAAATTAAAAAAATATGAATACCATTTTCGCAATACCAGGAAGCAATTCAAAAACATAAACTTTTTTATCATTAGGTGAAATTGGACGAAATAATGAATCAACTGCCCTTTGAAGATTGTATCAATTTTTTCAATACACATGTATCAAAGCGATGACTTCCAAATGGATGATGAAAAAAGAAGTCCACAGAATCACACTGGAACTTGAACCTATTTAACACAACGCAAAGATTTGTAATCAGCGCTCAGATTACTTCGACAACAAATCCCAAATTTCGCGAACAAGTAGTCGTTAGCAGCTGATTTCGGGAGTTATAAATAACAAATTTTTTGTTCATATTACAAAAATATAAAAAGTGAACAAAAAATGTTACACAATCAACTTCTATAAAAAAATAACTATTACATGAAATATAAAATATCATTTGACAGAAATATGGATTTATTTGATGAATTGTGAAATACAAGATCTAATTTGCATAGTGCATGTGTTGTTATCATTATCATTGGTACCACATAATTGCGTTGAACAAGTTTCTTTTACATTGAAAATACCAAGTCTGTGTACGTCACGTTGTACATGCATATTCCGTTAATTTGTGAATTTCAAGTTTTTTTGTTTTTTTTTTAAATTCAGTAAGTTTTTTTTTTATATTTTCGTGTGAAGATAAAACTTTCCATTTTCTTTTTTCTAGGACACAGGATTTATGTTTTTGGTGGTTCTGTGCTCGAAACCGGAGTACAGGTCAGACCCGTGGAATATTTTGATCTATATACCGGCAAATGGGAAGAGGACTTTCGATTTAGAAAAGGTAATAAATAGAATTATCACCAAGGGTTTTTCTTTGTCCGTTTTTTCTTTGGTAATTATTTTCAGCGAAGTGTCATTTATAGTAACTGCGTAAAATAAGTAAAGAAGTGATTTTGTTTTGTAAATTAATAATCAGTCATATTACAAGTTTCAGAAAGTCGCATATTTACATTGAACAATGAATTGTCTATTTGTTTTCCTACCAGTGCATAGAATGGATTATGTACATGTATATACCGTTTTACACATTGTATAAACCCGCTTATATCAAGTACTCTTGTACATCATAAAATTTTTCATTCTATCTCAACATTAAGACCGGTCGTTCTGTCCGTTCAAATTTTTGTGATTTTTTTATTTTGACATGTTTGCATATAGTGTGTATTGATATGGCCAAGTCACTAACATAAATTTGCGATGTTTAGGGTTTAAAAAGTTTGTGAAAAGACTTGTCCCTTGTTAGCTTCATAAACGATTGTCTAGTGTTACCCATGTGACAACGTAGGCTAGGGTAAATGTGGAAGGAAACAATATCAAATGACGTCACTTATAATTATTTTCTGATTTTCCCACTTTAGAAACCGAGTACAAGATTAAAAATTCCAAATGACAATGCCTTTTATTATCAGTTTCCATTTTCTCCTATAGTAATTTCTGTTTCTTTTTTTTACAGGAGATGTGTCAAATGTTACTTGTGCAATACTAGAAGTTCCAAATAAACATGATGAAGTAGTTACTAAAAATAGATTAAAGTGGATATTATGGTAGACTTGTGATAGTCATATGTTCCTGTGGAAAGATAAAGAGGATCTGTAGACTTCGTTTAACAAAATGTGAAAAAATGCAACGTTATAGCCTGATTTAAAAATAATTTGATTTGCTAATGATTTGAAAATGATTTTTACCATTTGATTATTATGTACGATGATAAAATATAATATTGCAATAATGCCAAAACAGAATTTCCTTTGCATATACAACAATAATTGTAATTGTACACAAACTTGCAAGTATAGATATTCCAGATTATATTAATATCTTTTAAATGTTAATGTTAATTTTTTATAATAAATTATTGTTAAATCAATTTTGTTTTCATTTGATGAAAAAAACAATAATGGTAGTGTACTCTCCCTTAGTCCAACTGCCGTGTTCTTGGTTCTATTAAACGTTAGTGTTATATGCTTGACTTCATATTTCAATTGTGACATTGGTATTTTGCAATATATATCGAAGTAACTTAAATGATATACTATGTGCAAACATTTGGACCATGGAAAAGTTCGCGTGCCCTGTCAAACTTTTGCGTTTGTCGTCTTATTTTTGCAATTTTATGTTGCAAGTACGATAAAATGATCATACTGTAGTTGACAAAAGCGAATTCAACGCCAAAATGCTCGTACCAATACAATGAAAATACTTTCGCGCGCGTGTGTGTGTGTGTGTGTGTAATTAACGCACAATTTCAACATTACCTTTATTGTGATTTCTCGAACTTTGGAACATGTGAAACGGTAGAAATTTCAACTTTAAAATGTAAACAATACAATATATCTACAGTGATGTTAGTAGAGATCACAGCTTTTGTTTCAGAATCCGTCCGTTTCAACACTTCTTGTTTGGTCAATATGAAAAAAAACTGTGATATTGCAGTATATTTTCTGTCACAAATAAATTGTGCAAATAAATTATTATGAAATGTCTGACTTTGAAAATGCTCAGAAACAAATCCAGCGATACTGGAAGCCTAATAATTATACTTATTTTATAATCGGTTCGTTATAAGCACTATCAAAGATTATGAATTCAGTCAGTTAACAAACATGTAACTTACCAAAAGAAAATAATGAATAAAGCATATAGCATTAAAAGTTTATTTGATCATTGATATTTTCAAACAATATATATATATATATATATATATATATATATATATATATATATATATATATATATATATATATAATGTGCTGCCAATAAACCGATAAATGTATAGATTATTAAAGCAAAACAAAAGATATATACATCGCAATAGATACAATAACTAGAACAGAAACATGCCATATAAAAGAAGCAAAATGATACATATATGTATATGTCAATTCTTAAAAAGTGTGCATTTCTTGACAACTGATAATAAATTTAGCGCGATGATTACCGTTCCTATTAAGTACTATAGGTACAAGATTGAACACCATTAAAATTTTATCTATAATCATTTTATTGTTAGAAGTTGTCTTGTTGTTTTGTCTTTTGTTTCCTGTCCTTGTTTTTTTTCCTGATTTGTCTTCTTGCTTGCCTTGGCTATTGCTAAGTAAATATTTTTCAATAGAAAGGAAACCTTACTGAAAACGTGCACTTGGTAATATCAAACCAAGCACGAACATAACGCAATACATTATTACTGTAACAACTAAACAGTTGCCAATCGCTTTCTTTTATACAAACAAATTAAAATGTTGTTGATATTATTTTGAACCTATTTATAAACACTTTATTCATGGAGTATTAGCTATGGATATTTAGTTTATTAAACATAAAAATATAATAATGCACAAAATTAAGATATAAAACATACAGACATTTAAATGAATTCAAGTAATTGTCAGTTATGTTTTAATGAGAATAAAGAAAATTGTTGTTAACAATAAATAATACAATTTCATTTCATCCAATAGAATACAAATATTCTTTTGTGAAAAAATAAAAGGTTTCGTTTTAAGCATCAGAGATTCTGACAAGACACCGAATAAGTTTTTTTTTTTTTTTTTTTTTTTGAATTAAAAGTGTCATTTATAAAAGTTATTAAAATAAATTAAAAATAGGGTGTTGAAAAAACGAAATTTAGTGAAACAACTAAACATTGATTATTTTTTATATTCAATAATCAATAAATCGTTCATTTAAATGGATATATTAAAGGTCTTTATCTATTCTAAAAGTTGAAATTTATAAAAAAATAAAAATAAAAATAGGGTTTAAAAAAAACGAAATTTAGTGATACAACTAAACATTTATTATTTTTAATTTTCAATAATCAATGACATCGTTCATTAAATGGATATATTAAAGGTCTTTAACTTTTCTAAAAGTTGTTGGAGATTCTGTTAAAAAATTATACAATAAATTTGTATAAAATATATATGAAATACAAATATAATTACAGTGTATATATAAATGTGTAAAATTGAATCATAGTTTGTTCATGAGAAATATGGCATCACAGAACAATCAATTGTTAACAAAATTTTACATCCGAGACATATACATGTACACCAGAAATTACACAAACTTACAGAAATAGCAAAATCTTTCCTTGTGGCAGTAATTTGTTTTACCAACAATTTTGTAGAAAGAGACATAATTTGTGAATTTAATATTATAAACTATGATGGAAAACTTCTTGTATTTATCAGTCTTAAATATAATTTCAATGCTTCAATTATTAAAACACCGAATATAGCCACAAAAGGTAAATGTTTTGGTGTATTTTTCGTCTTCTATAGACAGACAAAATTTTCTTCCTTTTAACATTCTTTATCTATTTTTACTGTGTAGTTGTATACATTTTACTTTCGGTGCGTTGATAATTATCACATTTACTGCACCATCTATACTCTCACTAAATATAACATTTAAACATTTTACTTCTAAAAGGAGAAGCTTATGTACCACGTGAAATACGTCTTTCAGAGTTTCATTTATGAAACTGTTTATGTGGCAAATACATGTAATGGTTAGAACATATCGTTGTTTAACAGTTTGTCGTCCAAATATGTTATGCGTTGAGACGTATTACTTCATACATGAGCGATCTCAAAATCTATGTCTTTTTGTATTGGGTAATACCATACGTAGTCACGTGTCAAATCTGGTCCTTAACTGCATGTTTGTTGTTCCTGGTTTGTATTTATAAACAACCTTTCAATTTCAGATTTATACCGTGGATAATCTTTGACCATTTTATCTAATTCACCAAGTTCCCAATCTTTATAGTCAAAACCTTCAAAATAAAAAGTGAAACGTGGGTTTTTTTTTTTTTAAAAAAAAAAAAAAAAAAAAAAAAAAAAAAAAAAAAAAAAAAAAAAAAAACAAGGACCATTTTATTGAATAAAAAAGACAGAAAATTGTAGCTGTTTAAATGTATTCTGCAAACAGCAATCTCAACAAAAAAGACACTGAGAAAGATGACAAAATATAAATGCGTACTAAGTTGGTAAAAAGCCACCATTTTGAAGCATCTTGGAAAAGAAAAGTTTTGAAAAACTTTGGTGAATAAAAATCATATTTGATAATGTAAATGAAAAACGCTTCGAATATCTGGGATGTTCGGAGATGGTCGTCCAGGTTACAAAGATGTCTTAAACATAACGTATTGTTCGACCTTCATCAAAAATCGAAGCCCCATGTAATGTTATAAAATTATTTATATTGAGATCATATAATTGTACAAAACAACTTACTCTATCTGGAAGCCACGTTGATTTAAATACTTATGATAAAAACCGATATTTCTGTACATATTATCCGTTTAACGCTTCTGTCAGCTTTGAGACATAAATACTTTAATCTTAGAAGATTCATACTAATTACAACAGATAACTTTATTTCATTGAAAATGGAAATTCAGTTTTAAGAATACTGGATAGCTTTTTCATTTCATTTTTAAACATTTAATGGAGAGATAAAACCTTGGCCTGCAAAATTTCACTAACCTAAGGCAATAAAAAGTAAATATTTACCTGGTAATACAACATTACTCCATAGAGTGTAATCCCCTTCTTCCATCAATTCACCAGCCATTCACGTATGTGATTCTATAATTACTTGTTATTTACAACTTACCCGGTACTACAACATTACTCCAAAGTGAGTATTCCCCATCTTCACCAGCCATCCACTTATGTGATTCTATAATTACTTGATATATACAACTTATCTGGTACTACAACGTTACTCCAAAGTGAGTATTCCCCATCTTCACCAGCCATCCACGTATGTGATTCTATAATAACTTGATATATACAACTTACCTGGTACTACAACATTACTCCATAGTGTGTAATCCCCATCTTCCACCACTTCACCAGCCATCCACGTATGTGATTCTATAATTATTTGTTATATACAACTTACCTGGTACTACAACATTACTCCATAGTGTGTAATCCCCATCTTCCACCACTTCACCAGCCATCCACGTATGTGCTTCTATAATAACTTGATATATACAATTGTTATTTTTAACTGTGTCTCCCAGAAGTTTTACAAAATATTTCCCATCTTTGTCGATAAAATGGAGCTAAAAAAATTACATAAATTTATACTTAAATTGGCTAATTCTGTGATATGCTTGCATTCAGTGTATAAAGTTAGTAAAAAAATTTCCAACGAAAGAACATGCCGGACGTTTAAGCCAATCTAAGACAGGAAACTTTAGGACATTTATTTCATTGTAAAATGACGTCAAAGATTTAATTTTTTTGACAGTAGCTGTATCGTGCCATTTGTGTATTTTAAATTATCGTTTGGCATGATGGACAAAAATTTAAAAAGACACATCTCTATGTTAATCATGATAATTGCCAAACTTGAGTATTAATGGTAACTGTTGCGACGTCTAATTGTAAAATTTGTCTCAGATTTCTTTTATCTTCCTATCAATACACATAAATATAGAGATTCTCCTCGTTAAAATCCATTCAAAACCGCTCAACACCTGTAAAAAGTTCTGTTGTTTCATAAAATTGAACTTTCTTATGTTTGTGGTGACATTTTTTCTGATAGACATGTGTCTATACTGAAATTGCTATAACAATAAACAAGAAAACCAAACATTTTAAGATAGAAACCGGACGGTGATCCAGGTAATTCTCCACTCCTGCACGACAGGTAAAAGTAGTACTAGTATATTTTAAGTATCTACTAGTGAAATGCATAAACCAGTGCTAACCAACATACTGTTAAAGTTCAACAGGTTTTGTAAATTTCCAAAAATACCTCCGGTAGGAAATTAGGGTTAATTTTTATGTCATTGTATCAATACATCATTATATAGTTCTGCAAAACAAAGACAGAAATTGACAGAAAAACATCGTCAAGTACAATTTTCCCGAACAAAAGATTCTATTAAACATTTCCAAAAATAATAGTAAAACTAATGAATAAATAAATAAACTCCTGCTTTAGGGGGAGTACTTATTATAATGATAAAATGGCAGTGAATACTTTAGAATGTCCCCATTCCTTGTTTTACAATGAGGGGTGCCTTAACAAGCAAAATGTTCTATAAACCTGTCATTGGTATAAGTGCATTGAAATAGCGATAAAGATGGCACAATGATGTCAATTTCAATGTATCTGAAATCATGAGACAAGAACATTGCAAACAAGTTTGTCTCCTTGTGTCAAATGTCTTTCAATTATTGGGAAGGTGAGACAGTGGTCTAAATGTTTGTGATCTAATTAAGATTTGGCTGTTTAAAGTTAAAACTTTTATCAATGTATGACAGAAGGGTTATGGTCAATTGCTTAACAGTTGAATTTTCTCATGGATTTTGTTGTTTCTCTCACGCTTACCCATGAAACCTAATTTATCACTCTGGTAATTCTGATTTCCTCCTCCAACCAGGATATGTAAAAGAATATTGACTGAGGCTTTTATATATGTATAAATTCTTAATTGATGTATAAAGTACATAAAAAAATAATAAGTTACCTTTAATGTGCCACCCGCATGCCAGAAATATAACTCGGATGAGATCAGCCTATGCCACTTCATTATAGCAGGTTTGTTTACCAAGTAATAAATACTGGAACAAGCAAGTCTCGGTCCGTCATAGCTGTACAAATATGAAAATGTACATATCACCTTTTTTTCAAAATTACATACAGAGAGAGAGAGAGAGATAGAGAGAGAGAGAGAGAGATGAAACATTGAGGTCAATATAGCTTTTATAAAAGTTCAAATTATCGATAAGGGATAGATTTTTTTGAGGTTATAGATTAGTAAATTGGTAATTGATTATGCATTTTATACAGTTTTGAAGAACAGAACACATGTATATGCATGTATACATGTATATATATTGAAAGAATAACATTTTACATACAGCAATAAATATCTACTAACAGATGTTTTCTTCTTCCATGGTGCAACGGATGAAATTAGAATAATAGTATTACATATTAAACCTTGTCAATAGTTATGAACTACGGTATTCTGAGTAAAGTTTAAAATGGGAAAAACAACAACAACAATAATAATAATAATGATGATAATGATACAAATTTGTAATATATTTGGATAATTTCTGCTGAAACATAAAATTGAATAGTAGGATTACGCTAAAAAAGCATGTCACTACCCCCGTCATATTATCCTAACAGCTGGCGATAAGATACATTTAACCTGACCTCTCTATTTTTACGTTACCACTACAGTAGCTCAGTTGATAGAGTGCTCGCTTTGAGTTCGAACCCCGGCCGTGTCTGACCAAGACTTGAAAAACGACAATTCTTTCGCCAAACACTCGGCATTTGGAAATGAAAGTCACTGGTTTCTTCGGAGGATACGCTCGCCTGGTTATATGTCCAAAATTGTTTGCAAGATAATTAGCAATTTAAAATCTTCTTATGCAGTTTTAACCTTGTTTTTTAAACCTATGACCTTGAATCATGAATTTAAATGATCATAATGTCAAAATCTACAATATTCTAATATACATGCCTATAAAGAATGATCGTCAAATCAATACCTACAATATTCTAATATCCATGCCAATACAAACGTTAACAGTACTCAAGATACATTGACAGTTAAAGCAATTTCCCCAATAAGCGCATTGCCAATATCCCCATTTTGAGCCATGACAACCTTTTGTGCAAATCAAAAACAAGATGACATATGAATATTATAAATGAAATTACTAAGGTATATCGCTTGTTCATCCAGAGGAGAAGATTTTTAAAGTTTTTCACAATTTTCCTCCCTCAGCATTCGCTCAGGTGAGCTGAAAACCGATGCCCGTGTCACGATAGGCGTGGCATGTTAAAGAACCCTCCATTCACATTGCTCTAAGCGCACAGCAAAGGTCAAAATTTTTGTCACTTTACCTATAGCTGGTGACGTCTCAATAAAAGTGAAATATTCTTGACTGGGACGTAAAACCCCATTCAAACAATCAATCAATCTAGTTTTACGTGAATACAGCTGAAAAGTTGACCGAACAGTTAATATTGATTAATTACCCTTTATCGGTTACATTAGCCTGGATGTCCGACTCCCATATTGCTTTGAAATAGCCTCCTTCTGGGTGTGGTATAAGTTGGTATTGTTTGATTAATGCCTCCACTTCAGACATAGTTCAACCTGTAAATAAAAATCATCCATAAAATAATTTGCTTTAGCTGAAGAGAATGTACTTTTGTAATAGCAAAAGGCTTCAAGATAACAATGACAAAATCACTAAATACATAAAATTTATTTCTTAAATCTCCGCGGTTCGAAGTAAAACGAGATTTTGATGTATTAATTTCATGTGCATATACATGTATTTGAATTTTTACCGATAGAAATTTTCAAAATTCTTGTCACATGCATCATGTACAGGTATTTAAAACAAGTCCGCGTATGCATGTGATGAGAGACTATGTATCATGGTCTGCATTGTACTAACGCGCACTCATTTTCAGTGTTGAAGTGCTAGCTCAACACATCAGTATTCCACAAACAAGCATACCGCTCCCTAAGTAAAATTATGCTGGCATCGAGTGAACCAGTCAATATTCTGTCCTCCTAACGCGAGCGCCTGGCGAGGAAGCAGTATTTCAGGTTCTAAAGTCTTATGTATGCCCCTGCCGGTGTTTAAATTCCACTCTCGACGCTGACGCACTACCACTGAGCCATCGGGGTGGTTGACTCTAAAGATAGAAGACTTGTACCACTTATTTTTCCTTAACGAATCACATGGTAGTTGATTACTCAAGTAAAGGAGAGAGAGAGAGAGAGAGAGAGAGAGAGAGATTTTGGAGATATCGGCTCAGGTTGCTTGATTTATCGAAGTTGTTTCTTTACAGTTTATAATCCGGGCGAAAAAAAATAGTTCGAATTATTCATGATATTCGAGATTGCGAAGTTCTTCCCATGTACTGTATTAGAATTGTCTGGTTATCGTTTCCTTGCCGTTTGTAATGATTGAGTTGAGTTGAGTAATGATGTTTAACGTCCCAGTCAATAAGATTTTACTTATATCGAGACGTCGCCAGCTATTGGCGAAAGTGCAGAAATTTTGCCTGTGTGTTGGGCTGATAGAATTATACAGCAGAGTTCTTTAATGTGCCACGCCTACCGTGACACGGGACCTCGTTTATTTTAAGTTCCCGTCATAAAGAATAGTGACTTTCATTTCGTAATGCCGAGTTCTTGGCCAATAACAGTCTCTACCCACTATTATGTCTTGGATCAAACCCGGTCGGGGTTCGAACCCATGACATCCCACTAACGGAACGTGCACTCCACCAACTGAGCTACCACAGTGGGTTTTGTAATGATTGGTTACCACAGGGTCCCACACTTCACACAGTAATAATAGACCTGAAAAACATGCCCACGAACGGCTTTTTATAATACTGATGTTGCCATCAGTATTTTTTTAAAAAGCCGTTCGGAAGCTTGTTTGTTTAGGTTTAACAGTAACAAACACAAATTAAAACAATTTAATCTTTTCTATCAGCGCGAGTTTCCAAGTAGCTTATACGAAATTAAACATTATGCAAACATCACGGAACATGTCACATATATTTATGGAAGAAATACAGATATCAGATATGAATAATAAAATTCGATGCTTCCTTTGTTTTGAAACTGTATGCTTTAATGTATAGTTAAACAAAACCACGATGAATACCACATGCATAAGTATATACAGTTTTAATGTCAATATGCTTTCTTATGTTAAATTATGTAATAACTCATTCGTCTACGTCAATTTTCACGCTTGAGTGAATACATTATTGTTTTTAAAATCTTACTTTATCCCTCCCTCTCCGGTACGTTTTTACATACATACACGAATAAAACATTTTTTGCTAAACTCAGACAAATAACTCAAAATGAGGGAAAAATAAAATAAAATAAACAACTTATTTATAACTTATTTATACTACAGGAGATGACTGACTAGATT
Source organism: Tegillarca granosa (assembly GCA_029721355.1). Lineage (NCBI taxonomy): Eukaryota > Metazoa > Mollusca > Bivalvia > Arcoida > Arcidae > Tegillarca > Tegillarca granosa. Next base: position 17,833,705 of record CM056606.1, on the reverse strand, counting down.
ATTGATTGATCGAATTATTGATTTACCAATGAAATGTTATATCTCAATAAGACACGTTTTACAAGAACAAAATTTGAGGGGAAGGCGGGGGGTGGGGGGAGGGGGAAGGGGGGGGGGTAGTGGTAAAGTTAACAGGATTTTACAGAAGCACCTAGTCTCCTTATTATGACATTTTAAAACATTAATTTTGTTTACGTAAGAGAAAACATTATATTTAAATTGACCAATATCGAGTTTTCTTAGGTGAATACACTACTACACTACGTTACACACACACACACACACACACACACACACACACACACACAGAGACGCTTATTTACCAGCAACTCGTTAGGTCACAGTGTCATACATATATAATATCCATATTTTATGACAAAATCGTCTACGTGGTATAAACATTTCCTGTTGATGTTAAGATATAATAATTAAAAAAATTTAAGTGATCTTTACTGTACATAAAAACGTTTTATACAAGTTAACAAGATAAAAAATGCATTGCACTTACGCCGATAAATGAATCGTTTTGCTTGTATTTTCTTCTTGGCTATGGCGGACGGCTATTTATAGAATCAGAGTTCGAGGTTAATTTGTATGATCCCAGATCAAGTCAGGTCGTTACGCTCGACATTTCTTAACTTAAAAGGTTGGTTGTAATGTTGTTTTTCGTGGCAACGGCGATCTTTTGGCTTTTCGGGACAAGAGCTACGTTATTAATTTAAGATCACGTATGCGTGAGATGTAAAGGAGTGCATCATGGTCTGCCGTGTACACGCGCGCTCTTAAGGCGACTTTTTGTGCTAGCTCACCAGAGGCTTGAACCAAGCCTCTCCGCGGTCTTCTAGGCAGACAGTAAACCACTTCTTCCTAAAGGAGTTCTACAAACATTTGACATTGTATTTTACCATAGATGTCGATATTTGTATACAATATGGTTATAATAATCGAGTTGTCATATACCATTTTAATGTATTTTATGATTAAATTCAACAATGATATATGACAAAGTGTATCAGGTTACCTTCATCTAAGATCAGTGAATAAAAATCAAGATAAAAAGATTAGATTCATTGTGTTTAACGCACCGTAAGTATCTGTTTACTC
>CM056606.1:17682601-17827601 GCA_029721355.1 Tegillarca granosa | reverse complement strand
ATTAGCAGCTTAGTCGCAATTCAACTTAAAAAAAAAATCAATTAAATGTTAAGCAGAATGGACTTGTGTTGCATATTGTTCGCTACGATCATGTGACCTCTATGTCATTTAGATGGAACCAAGATGTAAACTAATGAGAAACGACTTAATTTTATTGAAAAGGAATATTTAAATCTTAATATACTTAACAGTTTTTATCACACTCAAAACATTTTCAATTAGCTTAAAAAAAAACCTTGGCCAGTGATATTTTGCTACAAACAATCAATCAAACAATAAATTAATGAATAAATAAATAAATAAATAAATAAATAAATGAATAACCTGGTACTACAACATTACTGAAGAATGTGTAATCCCCATCTTCCATAACTTCGCCAGCTATCCACGTGTTTGCTTCAATAATTACTTGATATAGACAACTTTTGTTTTTTACAGCATCTCCCATAAGTGTAACAAAATATTTCCCATCTTTGTCGATAAAATGAAGCTAAAATGTAAAGAAGAATTCAGTAAACAGTTTTACAGGACAGGCCCCAGTTTCACAATTATTTACTCAATTTAGTGTACACTCAACTCAATAAGGGAATACTAGTATTTCAATGTCAATTATAAGGCATTACACTTTAAAAATAGAATTGCAGGTACTGGATATAATAACAAAATTAAAGATACGTATTTTTGAAGGACTTCAAAAGATTAATCAAATTACTTTTTAAAAAACATTGATGTCCTGGCAGTTATCTATTACATGAGTCTCCCAAGGTCATAGAATCCCAAAATAGCAAAGAGGCAACAATTTCATAGTATCCCATAAAAGCGAAGAGGCAACAATTTCATAGTATCCAATAATAGCAAAGCGGCAACAAATTCATATTATCCCATAATAGCAAAGAGGCAACAATTGCATAGTATCCCATAAGAGCAAAGCGGCAACAACTCAAAGTATCCCATAATAGCAAAAAGGCAACAATTCATAGTTTCAAATAAAAGCAAAGAGGCAAGGATTTCATTGTATCAAATAATAGCAAAGAGACAACGGTTTCATATTATCGCATTATAGCAAAGAGGCAAAAGTGTCAGAATTAACATATTTGACAGCATCATAGCATTATTATCTTGCATTAAATTCGGCTTTATGCTGAAATTCCTAATCAAATGTGTAAATCGAGTTATTGGTCTCAATTTCTTTTATTGGTGCAGATATGTTGGTCTGCCTGGTTAACAGTATAAAATCTTAATACATGTATTAGCAAGTTTTTAAACTCTTAAATCATTTTTACCCGAGATAGTTGTAACAAAAAATTTTAAAAACTGAATCGCTAACAAGAAGTAATTTAGAATTTGTCTGATTCAAAAAATGTTCAAAAGCACAGTTGCAAAATCTATTTCTTTTACAAATGCGATTTATGTTTAATTCCAGGCGTTATATGAAACATTGATAAAATGTTCGGATTGAACAAATTTCCTGGTTTTATCACATTTACATGTAAACCTCTTACATTATCCAGTTTCCTCCACCATCTCAAATATATGAATATATAGTTTTGGGGGTCATAAAAACTCATTTAACTTATGTGCACTAAATTTAAATATATTCTTAATTGTTTTAAAATACTCTTAGATAAAAAGTTACCTTTAATGTGCCACCTGCATGCCAGAAATAAAACTCAGGTGAGATCAGCCTATGCCATTTCAATATAGCTGGCTTATTAATCAAGTAATAAATACTGGAGCCTGCAACTCTTGGTCCACTATAACTGCACCAATATAAGAAAAAAAGACAAAGCATATATATATATATATATATATATATATATATATATATATATATATATATATATATATATATATATATATATATGTGTGTGTGCCTTTTTGTGGAATGTGTTTGAATCACACCAATAGAACTGAAAGAATATTCAAATATTCGATACAATTTTTTTTATTTTTGATATTTGAAAAGGTGGTATCTGTTTCCAAAAGAGAAAATGTGCTCAAAAATACATAAGCTTTTATCTAAAAGAAAAAAGTAAATAAACTGTTTTGAAACATTTCTGAAGTTTGATGAATTTTATACAGAAACACCTTTATTATTTAATTGGGAATGTTCTATATGTGTATTTGATAACAGGAAAAATATGAAACAAAGATACGTGTGAATGGCGTCTGATGAAACCGTTTTCTTTTCTGGCAATAGAAATGAATTGATAATATTTAATTAAAAGTAATAATAATAATAATAATTAATAATAAAAAATGCGCCTGACAAAACATTATAACAAATTATTTTACAATATTCAATACCAAACATTTTTTGATTATGTGTTTCAAAATTACCCTTTATCGGTTACATTAGCCTGGATATCTGACTCCCATAATATCTTAAAATAGCCTCCTTCTGGGTGTGATATAAGTTGGTATTGTTCGATTAACTCCTCAGCTTCCGTCATTGTTCAGCTGTAAATGTATATGAAGAATAGATAGTTGTTGCTGAAAAACATTTACTTTACTGTAACATAGGTTACCAAGTACTCACCAAACAAACTAGGTTAATGAAAAAAATTTACAAAAAACACTTAATAAACACATGAAGGAATAACATCTGCTTTGCAATAGTAATGCCTCTAAGGACACGCCAAAAAAACAAAGTAAATGAAATGTCGGTTACACAACACTCAATAAACACATAAACAAAAGGGACATGAAGGCCCTGGGCGCTCACATGAAAATGGTGTACACTCTGCTTGGTTTTGGTCAACTACAGCTTCTATTATTAAAAAAGATTTTTCCTATAATCTGATCTAGTGACCTACTTATAAAACCAATATGGTCCAAATACAAATTTAAGCTTGCTTTTCTCAAAAGGATATTTTTTCTTTCTTTCCTTTTTTTATTTTTAAAACTGTTTTTATTAATAGTGAAACAATACCTAAAAGAATACCGCATGCATAAGTAAAAACAGTTTAAAAAAGTCGATATGCTTAGATAAGTGCAATTTATTGTTAAAATATGTAATAACTCACTCGTCTGCGTCAATTTTCAAGCTTGGGTGAATAAACGTTATGGTTATTAAAATCTTTCTTTATCCCTCCCTCTCCGATATGTTTTTACATACATACATGAATAAAACATTTTTTGCTAAACTCAGACAAATAACTCAAAATGAGGGAAAAATAAAATAAAATAAACAACTTATTTATAACTTATTTATACTCACGTCGATGACTGACTGGATTACTGATTGATCGAATTATTGATTTACCAATGAAATGGTATATCTTCATGGGACACGTTTTACATGAACAAGATTTGAGGGAAAGGTTGGCGAGGGATGGGTAAGGTTAACATGATTTTACATAAGCCCCTAGTCTCCTTACTATGACAATATATAAACATTGATGTTGTTTACATTAAGAGAAAGTTTTACATGCAAATTGACAAACATCGAGTTTTGTACGCTTATAACGCTTATTTACCAGCAACTCGTCAGGTCACAGTATCATATATATACATAATATCCATATTTTATGACAAAATCGTCCATGTGGTATAACTATTTTATGTTGAGGTTGAAAAACAAACTAGGTTAAAACAAACTCTATCTTTTTGCACATGAATACGTTTTGATGTAAAATTATACCTTGTATATATACATATAACAAATCGTAAGTGACCTTAACTGTACATAAATACGTTTTATACAAGTTCACAACATAAATATTAAACTTACGCCGATAAACAAACTGTTTTGCCGGTATTTTTTCTTAGCAATGGCGGGACGGCTATTTATAGAATCAGAGTTCGAGGTCAATTAAAATGATCCCAGGTTAAATCAGATCGATAAGCTCGAACTTTCTTAGCTTGAGGAATAGTTAAAAGATTGGTTGTAATGTTGTTTAACGCACGGGGGCTTTTTGTCAGGATTTTTGTATTTTTGTTTTTAAGATAATTTATTTGCGTTTTTATTACATGCAAGGTTGATACAAGTTCATACATATCGATAACTTTGCCTGAAATCCATTCTTAACAATTTTCAAAAAATTCCGAAAAATAACATTAAAAAACACAAGGGACGAAAGTCGCCATTTTGAAAGTCTACACCTCGCTTGGAAAAAAAATTCCCATAAAATCAAAATCCCACTTTTTAAGCATTTTAGAGACGTAACTTTTGAAACTCAAATAAATATTTCCACTTTAATGTTCATCTGCCTTTGGTTTCCTTTTATCCATTCCCAATGTCATAAAATTATCCACAAAAGGATAATATTTTTCTGGATTGCGTTCTTGACCACGTTCTTCTTTTGTCGTTCTGTTAACAATCTACTGAAATGTTTAAGTTGAAAACAATCAATTACTTTTGTACATCGTTTCATTACAATGTTTACAAAACCTTTAAAATACTAATAATCTAAAAATTCCAAGACAAAGTTAGTACATGTTATACCTGATAAAGTTGTGAAACTATGAATATAAATTTGAGTATAGATATAAAATATTGTCATTATAACAACTTTTAAAATTTTCTGAATGAAAAATTCAAAAATTTATGATATAACAAAACTGTCATATTATAAATTTTTGAATATTTTATTCAGAAAATATATAATATCACAGTGTGGTCAATTGTTACAACGTTGGTTACAACGTTTGTTAAAACATATGACACTATATAGCTGTGGCAAACGACAGTTACTTCCGAGACGTAAATACCTAGAATTACCAAAAAAAAAAAAAAAAAAAAAAAAAAAACCCAGAGATTTTAACAGACAAAACTTGCAATATTACCGTTACTGTCACTTCTTGAAGTACTTAATACGAAACTTTGGTTGCTACCCTTTTTTTGATCACAAGCATTTTAAAGACATAACTTTTAAAGCTCAAATTAATTATTTCACTATAGTGTCCATCTGTCTTGAATTTCCTTTCTCTATTCTCATTGTCATCAATTTAAAAGTAGCAACAAAGGGATAGTTTTTCTAGATTGTGTTTTTTGCAAAAGCCCACTTCTTAAGCATTGTTCTTTTAACATTTATTGTATGTATCTATTCTTGTTTTTATTTTTTTTAAAATTGATTGCGGTAACTATTAATCATAGTTCATTACTTTAACTCCATTTGAATAAAAAAAATTGGAATATTTAATTTTTTGCCCTTAAAGGGTCACTTTGTATATTATTTAATATTCAATAAAAACAAACGTTGATTTGTATTACTTCGTAACGCCTCTGAAACATAATTTTTTGGTTTGGGGCAATACCATTGGCCTTTGACGTTGTCACGTGTCGACTCTAGTCCTTAACTGCTTGTTTGTTGGTCCTGAATTGGATTTTTATAACATTTCAATTTCAGATTTATACCGCGGATAATCGTTGACCATTTTATCTAATTCTTAGAGTTTCCAATCTTTATAGTCCAAACCTGGAAATAAAGTTTAAAAAATCTAAAGTTACCAAGGTGCACAAGACGAGTTGCAAGTTCATATTCTATATGTTAGTTAAGTCCAAGGCCCATAATATTTCGTCAAAAATCTGTGAACCGGAACTAATATAAAACTTGACCTGTAACTCATCATGGTTGACTTGCATACAAAATTTGAGTTCATTAACTGCAGGCATTAAGAAAAAGACCGAATGAACTTGTGTTGAATATTGTTCGGTGCCAGCATCTGACTTCTATGTCATTTCAGAACCACTTCTTACCATCAAGATGTATACTGACGAGGAACGACTTCATTTCTACTGTCTCCCTTTCTAGGCTGTTAGCTCTAAGGGTAAAATCAGCTGATGGTATTTTACAGGTACTTTTATTATATCGAGGATATAAGCTAACGGATGCAGGAAGAAATAGGGCTGATAAAATGGTATATTATTGCGAGTCTATGTTCATCTGACAAACTAGCTGATGAGACGTGAAACAAAATTAAACATATGGAATCTATCACACATTTAATGAATGAACTATGACACCAATGTGAAAATAAAATTTATATGCTTACATTAACTTTAAAAAATAATATACCCTTAGGAACAGCTAAATTTATGAAAACGGTTTTCATAAATTTAGACTTATTGAATTTCTTTAAACTCAATCGTCTTTGTCACTTTTCATACCTGGATAAATTCAACTAATTCTAAGCCGTTATTAAAACTACATGTACATTCTTCCACAACGCTGATAATTATTTTTATACCATACCCGGATACCCGGACAAGAATGAGAGAGAGAGAGAGAAAGAGAGAGAGGGGGGTTTGCAGCTTGCATATATTGTCAATAAATTGAATATGTTTTCTTTATTGCTTAATATTCTTTAGTGTAAAAGAAAGGAGCAAGTTGTTAGTAAATTGCATTCGTGCTTTACTACTTGAGACAATGCGTACTTCCCTTTTAGCCTTTAACGATTATCCGCCTAACATATTCTTTCTCGCAAACTTTTTTGATAGTTACAGCACAGTTATATCCGAAATCTTCCTAATTGGTTTTTTTTAATCAACCTCAAAGCGACTTTAAGACCTTGTTCTACTGCCTTGCTTGTGAAAGAATATGTTTCCCATGATAAATTGTCAGTAATCTTAGCAACAATCCACAATGTAAACCACAACGTTGCCTAAAACATATCCATTTTTTGTTGTGCAATACATACATTTCTTGAAATATCCCCCCGCCAAAAAAAAAAAAAAAAAAAAAAAAAAAAAAAAAAAAAAAAAAAAAAGAAAAGAAAAGGAAAAACGTTATTTGCAAACATTGATGGAAAAAGTACAAGGTCTTTTAATTTGCAAAATGCAAGGGACGGTGTATATTAAAAAAAAGCCTGCATTCAACGAAATTTTATCGGGTTTTTTACTATGATGATATAGCAGAAAGGCAATGCTGCTGGTTAAAAATGTACCTACGAAGCAGTGTACCAATCTGGAAAACAGTATACAAGTGATTGCTTATCCTAACTACATCACTAAAAAGGCAATATCGCGATTAGCTATATTAAAAAAAACTCAAGTGACCATTTATTGGAAAATCGCTAGAATTTATGTATATAACATTTATTAGGCCATTATAAAGATATGCTGATGTTGTTTGGAATAACTTAACTTATGATCTTTATGATCTTTTTGATAAAAGTTTTTAAAAAAAATACATTGAAACGGTCAGGATAGTAACTGGTGGTATAAAACTGACAAGTATATCTTTACTGTACGATAAATCTGGATGGGAAACTATGCGAAATGGAAGTAAAAATCAGCAATTAAAACTTTTCAAATAAAATCAACCATGGATGAAACCCGATTGTCTCTATGACATATTACCAAATACAATTGGGGGGTCCTCGGTGGTTCAAAGTTCGCTTGCCGAAGGTCGGCGGTTTTCTCCGGGCACTCCGGTTTCCTCCACCATTCCAAAACTGACCGCCTCGAAATAAGTGAAAGATTTTTTACTATGGCGTAAAACACCATTACTCCATTCTACGCCACTCAAATACAATTCCTGAAATTCATTCCCACAACACTCGACAACAAACAAATTTAGAAATTTTCCTTTGTAGAACAAATGTCTTTTATTATTCATTTTTTCCTTCTGAAGTCCGTGCTTGGAATGAAATATCAATGTAAGATATGGTTTTGTCAAAATTTTGTAAATACCTAGAATGTAAGTCAATAGTTCCAAAATGGTATCATGTAGGATCAAGAAATGGACAAATTATTCATTGTAAATTTACTTCTATATGGGGACAACACATTTTAACAAAACTCTCAAATATTTTGTCAGGTTCAAACCTTCTCTGTTGAGAAGTAAGCGTGGACGTGCACATAAAAACCAAACAAAAATTGTGTCTGAAAAAGACAATTTACGCTCGGTTTTTTATTTTTTATTTTTGTAAGACACTTTTTATGATTTCCATAACAACTTCACCCAAGTCAAATATTAATCCAGGGCTAGTTGATCTTTACTGATAGATGGTGCATGCTATAGCATTTAAACTTATGATATATATGACGTAATGGATACTGATACAGACCTATTTGCGTACGAGTATATCATATATATATATATATATCAGTAAAATTTTGATGTACCAGATGTGCACATCTGGAAAATTCATTCCTCATCAGTGACACTAAGGCCGAAAAGTTAAATACAAAAAAATATAAGCCAAACAGTTGAAAATAATGAATCTAAAGTTTCAAAATTATATAAATCCAAATCCAACTAAGGAATGCTGTGCATGAGGGAACAAACCTTAGTTTTAAATTAATTAATTAATTAATATAGGTCAACCATTGCACAGTGCCAAGAATAAAAGACAAAAAGGTTCCCAATTTTGGAATTTATTGGGATTTTGTATATTTTGTAGTGTCATCGTCATAAGACAGTTGTATCTCGTTATATGATTCTTATTTATTCGTTCGTTGTATTGTAACACAAATAAAAAATTCGAATGTTTTATTAGTAAAAGTTGTTTATTCAGTTTTGAACACTGCAATGTTTAACAAGAAATGTACTTTAGATTTTGATACAGAATGTTATTTCTTATTTCATTTGTTTCTTGTGTTTTTTATTTTCTTGGTTCCTTGGGCTATTGTCAAGTACGTGTTTTCGGCTAATCTTAATATTCAATTTTAGGTATTGGTGCAAACTTTAAGTGATCCAAGACAAATATAAAAACAACCAGATCCCAAGCTTTTGGGGTTGGCTTTTTATTTGTGTTATCATTTGGTTTTGTCAGACAAGTACTAGTATTTATTTATTTCATTTTGTTATATCTGGAATCGTTCTGAATTGAATGCGTTAGAAATAAATCGATTTTTTTTTTTAGTTTTCTCTTTATAAGAAAGAACAATCTCATGAGTTAAAGGTGGAAGCGCGGATAATTTTAAGACGTGGATTGTTGATATCCGTAAATACAGCAAAACACTTCAATCATACATTCTCCTTAAACTTGTATTTAAATCATTTTTCAAATAAAACTTGCATGTACTATTTTTCGATTATATTCTCTAATTGCAGTAATATGTCGTTAAAATAAAAGGTTCCAAGTTTTTATCATAAATTGATTTTAAAGTCTCGGTCTTTATTTATTTTTGATTTATTGACAAACTTTTGTATAAATGACACCGAACAGTTAAACGCAAACGCAGACAACGCAGACAAAATTAAGCAAATAGAAAATTTATTGAGATTAAAACTTTATCCTGTCTATTTCTTACTTAGTTTACTGCATTACAAAACAAATGTCAAACATAATAATTATGATGTAATAATATTGATACAGATAACGGTTTACAAATACTTTAATCCCTATAAGATTTATAAATACCACTTAAATAAATGTTAAATAAAGCAAGGCTTAAAGTGTCTCCTTGTTTAACTCCATCATGTTGAATAACATTGGGTTAATGGGTGTCTTAATGTTACATTCTTTATTAATTAAATCTATTTTAAATACAGCTAGGCTTATAGAATCTCCTTGTTTTACTCCATTATGATAAATGTAAAATAAAATAAGCCCCTGTTAAACCCTATATTAATTAAAGTTAAATAAAGCTAGACTCAAACTATCTCCTTGTCTAACTCCACTGTCAACAGTTGTAGGTGGAGAAATTAATTTGTAATCATTCTACAGGAAATTAAATGATTACCCAAATTTGATTTTAAACATGTAAATACAGAAAATCTGTCTGTCAGTGTAAATATCTTCTATGGGATGATTTTCTTTTTCTCCTTTGTACAAATGGGGAGCCTAAATTGCACATTGGAATTCGGATCACCTAGGTTCAAATCCAACTGGGAAAGATCCTAGTGAATAAAAGTTTTCAGTTCATTTGCTGATAGAATGTTTTTCAGTACTCCCATCCATCTAAAATCTGATTGATTGATTGTATGTGAAAGATTCTTGGCTGCAGTATAAAACCGTTATTCCACTTCTTCCAGTCAGGTCCCCTGTACCTTCTGAAGTTGGATTTAAAATAGTGAGGATTTCTCTCAATGTAATGGAAGTGCCTAGTACAAGACAACACCCTACCCCTAATTTGAACATAATGGAAAATATCTTTTTTTCCACTTTTCAGCATTTTACAAAGTTTTCTTACATACAGGACTGGTTATTTAGAGTCTACTGTCTACTGTAACATCTGTACCGCTACTGAAACAGACTGGTTAAGAGATTTACTGCCTACTGTAACGTCTGTGGCACTACGGTACCTCCGTTGGTAGAGTGCTTGCTTCATATGTCTTATGTCATGGTAGTTTTGGTATCCTTTGAACCCTCCCTGCACATTGTCCAAAGTGCACTGCAAAGGTCAACAATTCTGTCACTTCATCTATAGCTGGTAACATCATGATACAAGTGAAAATTCTTGACTGGAACATAAAATCCCATTAAATCAATCAATCAATATTGTAATATCAGAAATTTCTAACTGCATGTTTCTACTATGAAACACAAGTTTAAACACAGACCACATACCCCCTCCCCAATAGATATACACACTGTATCAATGTTTAGTATGTTACATATTTTTGTATTTTTACTAAGATAATATTTTTTATTCAGTGACATTTCTATTTCAAATTTCAACAATAACAAACATTTTCTACCTAAGTCTTTGTCCTCTGCAATCATGACATTACTTATAGAAATTTATCTCTTTCTGTTTGCTCCGTAAGTGGAAGGTCATGGGTTCGAACCTCGGCTGGGTCTGACCCAAGACTTGAAAGTGGGTAGTGACTGTTCTTTTGCCAAGCACTCAGCATTACGAAATGAAAGTCAAGGTTCTTTCGGGTGGGAACTTAAAATAAACAAGGCCCCGTATCATGGCAGGCATGGCATGATAAAGAACCCTGCTGTATAATGCCATCAGCGCAACACACACGCAAAATATTTTTGCACTTTCGCTTATAACTGGCGATGTCTCGATATAAGTGAAATATTCTTGACTGGGATGTTTAAGACCATTACCCAACTCAACTCTTTCTGTTTGTAAAAGTTCTGATGACAAGAATATGCTATAACTAAAGACAAGAAAACAAATATATATTTTTTGTCAATTTTATTTTTATAATTGTCCATATTTGGATCCAGATTTAAAAATAAAACAATTAGACTTTAATACTGCCTAATTTTGACAACTACATATTCTGCTTTAAAATATCTAGTATTGACTATCAATAATAAAGACAGAAAGAAAGAAAGATAGAAAGAAAAAGCAGAAAAAGAAAAGAAAAAAAAATACTAAATCTATTATAATACAAAAACATTAACGAATGTTTACATACAAAACAAGAAATAAATAAATAAATTGGTTTTAAACTAAAAAATTTTAATTTTGACACAAAATTTGATGGGTTACATTTAACATTGCAAACACTGATTTTTGTTGAGTTTCATGAAAGAGAGAAAAATAAAAAACAAACAAAATGATGCATAAAATTGAATTTACAATTTAGAAAGGTTTCATGTTCATAAAGTTTTTATATATATATATATATATAAAAAAAACTGAAATATTAAAAAATTATAGGTACTCTGGCAATTTTAAAATTTGTCAGTCACCATTGCAACAACATTTTACTATGGTAACTAATTTTCTCATTAAATAGATAAAAGGAAAACTGTGAAAATTAAAATCAAATGTTTAAAAAGGAAAGGCGTCTTCATAATTTCAAACTCATGCCATTATAATACTAATTGCTACTTGTTCAAAACCGAATCTTCTATCAAAAGTCATGCAGTGTGTGTGTGTGTGTGTGTGTGTGTGTGTGTGTGTTTTATTATATACAAATTGGTCTCTGTCAAATGGAAGTATGCTCAAAATCAATTTTAAAAAAGGCTTTTAATTGAAGCCTCATTATTTTTTTTTTTTTTTTGTGTACTTTACAATTATCTTTTTCAACATATTAAAATCATTACATAAATTTATAGCACTTTCACAGCCATATTGGCAAGTTAAAACTAAAATCTACAGGTTCAAAAAAAACCACAGGATCTATTTGACCTTTCATCAAAAACTGACCTCCATGGAATAAAATGAACAAAGAAATTTACATATATACAAATTTTATCTCAATTTTTTTACCCGTACCCTGTCGCCCTCCTCTTCCCTTCCCACTGTTCCCATGCCGACAATTATATACAGAAAATGCATATAAGACAACAAAGAACTAAGAAGGACTGCAATATTGAATAAAGTAACTTGGATAGTTTTTACTGTAAGTTTATTAAAAAGAAATTGGCTATAAATATTTTAAACCATATTTTTATAATAATGGTTTTAATAAATAATGTCTTACAAAAAAAAAAAATTATTTTTTGGTTTTTTATTTAAAAAATTCAAAGGTTACCCTGTTCAACTATTTCACTGCCAACCACTCTCTTTTCCCTCCAAGCATCAAATAATGTATGCTTTTTAAATGAACTTAAGTAATACTGAATACCTGCTGGATACAACATGTTCATCTATGATATATTTATTAACATAAATATAAATTATCTAAAATAGCTTACAAAGTTAAAAAAAATCAAATAAAAGTTACAATGAAAGTTTGTTATAAAACAATTTGCCATTTCTTCAATTCTAGAGTATTGATTTAAAATGTTTTCAAGTATAAATTAAAAAATAAAATGGTAAAAAAAAAAACATGATTTATATGTAACCATAAAAAAGCTTAATCTTTAAATCATATAAAAAACAAGTTATGGGTAAAAATAGAAAGTTATCATACATGTATATACTAAGATGGGTTTCGAGAGAAACCATTTATCATTGCTTTCAATACCAAGTCAATATTTTGTACATAAATACTAGCACTATGACATTGGTATTTCTCTGTTATCTTAATCAGAAATACAAATACCAATGACTGATGTCCATTTTAATATATGTTACGGTACTGTCCATTTTAGATTAAATGGACACATGATAAGTTTCAATAGGGTTAAAAACGGAAAATCTTAGTTATTCAATGTACATCTTGGTTACACAATGCACATCTTAGTTACAAAATACACTAAAAAAAAAAATTCATAAAATCTTTTTCAAAATTTTTAGTTATAACATTCCAGATACAACTCTGGAAATTCACAAATAAAAATTGTTTTAATTCATGATTCTATTTAACTCAATACTTAATGCCTGATACAAAGTTTTGTAGTACAATCTTATTCTACATGTTCATGATCCTTTTGTACTTAGATCTGCTGATTTATCAAATTATTATAAGTCATATTTGTTTAAATTCATCATACAAAATTGTTTATTTACTATTATGCACTAAATCTGTTTCAAAGCACGTCATTGTAACAAGCACCTGCAAATCTTCTTTACGCAACTCAACTGAATGCCATTATTTACTTGTCTTCAATATAAGTTATTACAAACACAAGTCAGTTAAATTCTTTCAATACCTGTAACTATTCTTCATCAGAAGTTATGACAAAACTATGTCAGTTAAAAATGTCACTAACATTTTCTTCCTCAAAATTCACAGCAGAAAATATTGTCTATCTGGCAACTTTTCAATATCATTCTTTGATTTGCAGCATGAAAATTTTTCATGCTTAATTACATGATTTAAATCTTTTTCACACTATAACAGCAGCTCCTGAACAATCACTTGTACTATAGTGTCCTAATGCTCCTCTTACAGAGTAAACTTTCTGTTCTAACAAACTCTTCCATGTGTATTTCAGTTCCGTACTGGGTGCCCGGTATAAAATCTTTTCCATTTCTGGAGGTCCCGATGTCAGGATACCGGACTTGAAGCAATGCATAACAAATTCTGTAGCTGAAGAGAGAAAAATAAATGTTGTTAAATAAAGGAACTTATTTTTGCTTTAAAAAATCAAAATCACAATTTTCAAAATAGATCCCCTAAAATGAAATTTATCAGTATATATTTATGAAAAAAAAACAACTTTTAAATGTGTATTGATCCTAGTTAATTTTAAATCCAATATATATGTTTATTTTATTTGTGTAAATTCTGTAGTGTCTCATAGGTCATGTTTGGTAGGATATAAATAATTTTATTAATTCTATGTTGTTTTATTATAAAAAATTGACTATCATTATTTACATGTGACACTTAAAGAAACTATATTATTATTTTTATTATAATTAATAATTATACATAAAATCTTAATTTATTACTTACTGTGTTTTCTCTGCCCTTCTATGCCATTTACATCTTTAAGGAAAACTGGTTCTCTGACCACCTGTAAATGACCGTCTCTATCAGATTCTGTCTCCAACAATATGTCCGAAAACAGCATAACATACAACTGAAAATATAAAAAGGTCAAAAGGTTACCAAAGATAGGGTAAAAAGGTCAAATATTTTTTTTTTTTTTTTTTGGGGGGGGGGGGGTTTAAGAAATTGATTTTATCATTTTTGAAATTTTGGTTATATAAATGGTAGTTGTATCAATTATGTCTCAATCAGTAATGGTAAGGACTACGGTAACAAAAACTGAATAGAGAACTGCTCTTTGCTCAATTTGTGGCCAGTACGAAACTTAAGTTAACTTGTGTGCATAAACAATTCAGTATATTTTTGATGATTTCAGCAAGAGGATTTGACCATTCCACCATCTGAAATCTGAAATATTTGTATACTCAAGGATATAAGCAAAATACACAACTGTTTTACAAGTTTTAAAAGCTAATACGAGTATCCTTACCTTACACCACTGTTTTCCTTCCCATTTAAACAGATCACCAGCATATATCAAATGTCGTTCTTCTTCACATAATTGAAATACCTGAAAAAAGAGAGAATAATTATTAATTGTTATACTTAATGTCATTTAAGCTTTATACAATTTTGGAAGAAAAAGTAGCAGAGTAGTAGCCTCTACTGTTTCTTATTAAGAAAAAAATCAAAACATACTTTGTAGAGCAGGCATTAATTACTTGGAGATAATTTATTTCTTATTTTTCAAAATCAACTACCATAACAAAAGATGAACTTTCACAGGTTGTGTTGTTAAAAAATTATTAAGTTATTATTTGTTTATTAATTTATTGATTTGATTATTATTGGTTCATTTTCTTTATGATGAGGGGACTATCAAAGGTGTCATAAAACCATGAACAAAAATCCCTTAATAACCATTCCCACTTAAATCAATTAAAACCTCAAATTCTCACTTAAGTTAATCAAAACTGTTAAATACCATTCCCATTTAAGTAAATCAAATCATCTAATAGATAACCAACTTACAGGTACATTTGAAGTGAACACGAGTCTGTCTTGAATCTTTAAAACTTCGGAATCGATTGACCGTACTGTCTGTAATGAACACGATTTCGGGACTTTTGATTTGCGAGACATACTGTCATGGCTCTCACCACTACTGCTACTGTTGCTACTGGCACTAGAGCGCTGGTGTTTATGGCTACTGGATGATGAAGACCAGCTCTTGGCTTGTGATGTACAACTGTAATTATTTATGTTTGTTATACATTCTTGTAAACCTAAAAATAAAAATAAAATAAGAATTAGAATTAGAGAAAAAAAGAAGAAGATGGGGTTGTTATGCTATCTTGTATATCAAAAACACTGTTTGCCAAGCAATCTGCATAATGAATCCTTAAAAGCCGATATCACGATGTTCATGGCACTGTAAAATCCTGATTTTCTTTCCTCCTTTTTTTTTAATTTTCAAAGGATGGGGAGATGAGGGAGGGCACTAGATTTCCATTTTAAGTTCCAAGATATTTCTTTTTTATTATATTTACCTTCAACAACTTGTTTTAGTCCTTTATAATCTTGGCTTCCTTCCTGGGTACTTGTGAATATGTCTTTTAATACAAGGTACAAATCATTTATATGCTGAAATAATAAAAAGTCAGAAAGTTAATACACCATTTCATTTTAAAAATTCATTAACTAATCTGATCTATACCACATAATAATGTTCATTCAATATACACACATATCTCATTCTGTACAAATTCCATTTCAATCCATAGGACACAGGATTGTGTCCTATGGATTGAATTTATTTAAAAATGTGAATATGAATATGAATTTATTTAAAAATCAAAATTTTCACTTCATTAAAAGATAACAGAACCTTATTCATTCATTAAATACTTTACATACTGAAAAATAATTTTGAATTCTTCCAAAATGAAGCATATTTTAATGACTTTGTGGGGAAAAAAACCTCTAAAATGTATTACATTTTCACAAAATGGTTCGACAATTATAAAATTCAACCTTACCTGTACAGGTCTGTACACAAATCCACTAATAGTAGGCTGTCCTTGTTGTAATGGAGGTTCCTAGAATTAAACAAAGATACATTTTAGTGCATCAGTACGGAAATTTTTATATACTGATTAAACATATTTCAAGAGTACTCTGAGAAGTTTCCAGTTAAGCCAGTACTGTATATCTTTTTGATTAAAAGCAACTATTTATAGTTGTAAACATGCAATAAACTTTGTAAGCAGATGGACATCAAAAAGCTAAAAATTCAAAATTCTTACCATCTCTAGTTTTTAAAAATTATAGGTAACTGTGACAAGACAGTCAATGAGAGAGAGAGAGATAACTGTGACAAACAGTCAATGAGAGAGAGAGAGAGAGAGAGAGAGAGAGAGAGAGAGAGAGAGAGAGAGAGAGAGAGAGAGAGAGAGCAAACTCACCTTAATAAATTTTGAGAAATCAGAATTTCTCATTAGCTGTGATAATATATGGTTAGTTTCTGATAAACCTTTGGCATACAGGTCATAAGCTTGGCACAACATGTGAACCTACAAAATAAAAATAAAGAAATATGAAAGAAGGTGATGCAATTCAAAAACAATTTGGGATATTTCAAACTCACACTAAGCAAATTCCAATCGATATAACTTATCTTTATTGAGTTATCTAAATTAAATTAAAACTTTCAAGTTTTATATCTATAACCTGCATCTTAAATCTTACCAAATGTGTCAAAATGGTGATAGTTTCAAGCATTGATTATCCAATTCAAATAATTGCATCGCATATCCTTGAAGCTATGCCCGTGTTTATATAAATGTGTCCCATATACAAGATATGTTCAAATAAATGCAACCCACATACTGGAATTATTGTCTGTGCATCCCACATTAACTATAATGCTTGACCTACCTTAGAGTTATAAATCATTCCTATGGACTGTAGGAAGTTTTGGCTACTTTCGCTGGACGTTGATATATCGGTGTCTGATGACATCATAGAAGGTACATTATCATTCATCTGCTTCACATGATACTCGGAAATTGTCACCAACTGAAATTAAAACAATACAATTTATAAGACTCTGTATCATTAATATCTAAAGTGCAATAAGATTGAAAATAAAAGTCATAATAAAACAAATTTGCTTTTAATTTATTTTTAAAAATCGTACTAAACTATGTTTCTGTACAAATGAAAGTCCTTTTTGAAGCAAACAATGTGGGTATCAATCAAAACATATATGTGTCCATTTATAATTAGCAGTGTCTTCATTCATGTCAAATCAAAATCTTGAAAAATTTCTCTTGAATAAATTCTGGTTTATCAAGAAAACTTCTAAATATATCATACCTTTTCAATGTTTTGAAAGAGTGCTGAATGCTGTTGTTGACTGAGAATACAATGACGGAGTGGGCGTGAATATCTCTGCATCCCAGCATGCATACTGTCTATAAAATCTAACTCTACACTTAACAGGCGATGTGTGGCTTCCTGCTTCCTTCTCTCTGATGTCACAGTGTTAACAACAGTCTAAAATAAAGTCAATAATTCTCAGTCAAGTTTATATTGAGCTGGATATGTTTGTAGGAAACAACGTATACAAATGTAGTCCCAAAATCTTTGAAGTAACCCATCTCAGTTGTCTGTAGCTTTTTTTAAAAATTTAGACCTTAATGGTGGGGTTAGGACAGATTAAAGTTCATCAGTTATATATGTGACACATTCCAAAATTGATGGGAACTCGTGATGGAATACATGATTATATAGCATGTTTTCAGTGTGTAAGAAATGTTTTAAAAATAATTTTTTCTGCAAAACAACAACCTGTACAATTCCTCACAAATGGGGTACTAGTATCAGTGGTATACTAAACCATTTCAAAATTTTTTGTAAAACTTGTTGTAAATTCTTACCACACTGATCATCTATGACCACAAATGGCCTATAACTTCTGTTTTATGTTAAGTCATACAGAGAATTAATAACATTATTTATAGTGAGTTAAAACTAAACAGAATACATACCCTGTGACCATTACATAATAATGGCAGTGGTGTGCTGGTAACAAGGTTGCTAGGCAACGAGAAGAAACCCTCATCAACAGAAATCTCATTCTCTTTATATTCCTCAGAAGTATCATGTTCAGATGACATTGGCTGTTCCTGACCGTATCTCATACCCTGTGGTTCCATCAATTCTAAATCAGCACCGACAGCACCTGTACAAGATTGTCCTGTTTCCATGGGAATCAAATGTTGTCGCTGTAGTTCTAATGTAATTACACCCCCACAGTTCCTGAAAAACAAAAAAGTCACATTTAAAATTTATTGGTGCAAAAGATTATACTGAGGGCAAAATAAGTAGGTATTTTCAAAAACACCCAATTTGTTTCTTCAAAAATGCCCAACTTGTTTCTTTAAATAAACCCAACTTTTTTCTCTTTCACTTTAAAAAAAAAAGATCATTTAAAGTCGACAGAAGCTATGTGGCTTATTTTGTCTATTTAAATCTATATTTATCCATAAACTTTGTATTGATAACCATGTGCAGTCTTTTCATTATGTTATCCATTCCACAACATTTTCAATCTACAATTTGTGTTAGACTTTAACAAAATATTCTTGATTAATAATTCCATTCTCAAAGATTGATCATGTACAAATCCTGAGAACAGACCCCAACTTATTAACAGTATAAATAATTTATAAAATAAACATAGATATATAGACACTTACTTGACTAGTTTGGCAACACTAGCTGCTTGCGATCTTGATACATTCTGATTATTGACACGTATGATACAATCACCAGGTCTAAGTCCGGCATTCTCTGCAGGTGAAGCTGTAAAGCAAATATTTTTATTACAATTTTAGCTCAATAAATACTGGTTTCAATTTAAGCATTTTCCTTAAATATTTCTTTCAGGATTGGAAAATCAGGCCAGTCAGCAAGAATGAAACTTGTAATTTCCACTTAAATTTTTAAAAATTTCTTTGTTCTTACAAAAAAAAAATTCTAACCAGTTATTCAGGCATAAGAATTTCTTTTTATGGTTCAGACATTCTTGTTTTAATTAGTAATAATTATTTTTGAATTAGAACTGCAATAAAATCAAGGCTTTTAAATTTTATTCTGCATACATGTATTTCAAATTAAATTTTCTTGATGTAGAGTTATTTCCCTTTGTACACTTACCGCCATCAACACGGCCAACTTTTACGGGACACGACTCAATGACAGAAAATCCAAAACCATGTTTACCACGCTGTACTTTTACCTATAATAAAACGAAAAATGCAAGATTTTAGGAGAACTGATTTTATTACACCAAATAATTTAATAAATGATGTCAAAATCTGTTATAGAATTATCAATTTTAAAGTAGCTTGTAAAGTTTCTCATTTTTAAATTTCATTAATTTAAAAAAAAAAGAATAATGCAAATAAACCAATTAATATATAAATTACAAATGATGTGTGTGTGAAGGAATAAAAAAATTAGGTTATAAGAGAGAGAGAGAGAGAGAGAGAGAGAGAGAGAGAGAGAGAGAGAGAGTCACTTACTGTTAATGGTTCCATGCCATACACATCTTTGTTAACTGCTGGAATTTGAGAATCATCTGAAATTAAACAAAATTAAAATATTATACTTTTCCTCCCTGAAAAATAAGACAAACACAAAACAGCAGAAAAAAATTAAGATAAAAATGGAGTAGATTTTTAACAATAATTTTATTTTTAACATCTCTTCCTTTATAATTTACCAGTTTTCAAAGAAAATTCATTTTCAAAGAAAATTCATTTTTTACATACTATTTCTCAGCAATACAGATGAACGATTACTGAAAATATCCCTTGCTAGGAGCATGGCCAAATGGCATAGTTTTGGATGCAATGGTTAAAGTTATAACAAAAAGTACTTACTTCTAACTTTGAGGAGAGGTTTCTGTTTGGCTGATACTTGTAGATGTTTTTTACGACCAATGTCCTCTGTCAACAAATAGTACCAACCACTAACTTCCTGTTTATAAAATAAAAACAAAAGATAAATATAAGTAAAGTTTACTTAAATGAAATTTGAAAACTGTAATTAGTAACTATATATCTAAATTAAGAGATAATGTGAACATTTTTTTTAAACAAATACAACAAAACTTTCTATTTACAACAAAGACATACTTATAGCATTGCTATACATTATATCTATGCATAATTTCTATTCATTATTTATCAACAAATTCAATATCATTAAATTACATATCTTTTCAGTTTAAATCTTTTTTAATTAGGGAACTTACCTTTTTTGGATTCAACAGATGTCTTATTCCAAAAGACATACAACCTAAAAACTCGCTACCACTGAAAAAAATAACAAAAATTTAAAATCAGATGTTTGTATTTTTCTACATATACATAAAAAAAACTTTAAAATTTTGCAGAAAACTGTAAATTTTATTCAATGATTTAAGTTCTTTTTTACCTTTTCTTTTAGAATAATGAAAATTTTTACGATTGATACAAGAAAAAATGAATACATCTTTTGCTAGGATTTGAAAATAAAAATTTTTACCTAGCCCTATATAGCATCATTCTCTAAATAAAGACTTGCAAAAAAAAATTATGGAAAAAGTCACGTTTTTATTTATATATAAATCATTGTGTTTAGACAAAATAAAACTTGTCTGTGTTTTATCAAATCCTGTCTGGAAAATGTGTTAACTCAAACAAATTTTTACGAATGGTTTCATCTTTTGAAAAAGTCTCCCAGCATGTAGAACAGCCAAAAGGGAGATAAATCTTCATGTCTATGACAAACAATGGAGTGGGAGGTTAATCCCCTTTATAGGAGATAATCCTCAGACCCCCTCTTCTAATTCAAGATTTTATCTTTATTATAATATAATTCCCTTATAATCTGTAACATTAATCCATTATGTCTATTTGATTATTTATCAACAATTTAGTTGAATTTTTTCACAATTTTTTAAAAATCAAAACTATAACACCTTCGTACCTATTAGTCTGATCTCTATGCCACACTGAGATCAACAAACGTTTATTACAATCTTCTTCTAACAACTCACTGAAATGAAAAATATGAAAAATATATAAAAACACATATTCAATTCATTTATTAATATACAATACCAATATTTAAAATGCATCTGTGTACATTTAGGTGCTACTTTCTAGTTCAACAAGATACATTCATATTGTCCATAGATGCAACAGTATTACTTAAAAACTATTCAAAATTTAAAATTCAATTTTTTATATTTTATAAGTAAAATCTGAGAACTTAGAGAAAGGAATCACGTATTCATTTCTTTAAATTTTATCTTCCACGTTTGTTAAATTTTCATAAGCAAAATTTCAAATGAATAAAATATATTCTATTAAACAACAACATCTTTCTCAACATTTTCAGATAAAATTTTGTTTTGATTTTTTGAAGAAATATTGACTTATCTTTGATATTTTTCTGATGTTTTAGCATTTTTTTTTTTTTAAAAATTGTATTTTTTAGTATTTCTTTAATTAAGAAAGTAACATTAAAAAACTTACTTTTTTTTATTATTCAAATTATCAGCATTTTGGTAAAAAAAAAAAAAAAAAAAAAAAAAAAAAAAAAAAAAAAAAAAAAACCACACACACACAAAGAATTAAGACCCTACTACCAACCCATAAACCCCCACCACCCCATCCTTCATAAGATAATTAAATTACTATGACACTTATTGGCAAAATAACAAATATTAACATTCAGAATTAACAAACTGTCAGACAGAAGCATATTAAATATTGTTTATTCAACATTTAACTGTATATTGGACTTGTTTGGACAACCATAAATGTCATCTATGGATAATACCCACAACTTTACCTGTAAACCTGTCAATTTTATTACCTATACACACATATATCACACCTTTAATTAATGATACCTGTTGATGTAAATGAACTTACTTATGAGTTAAGAGTAGTTTTAGGGGGCTAGGCATTATACATAATAATAGAACACATTAAGAATTAATATACATCACTGATTGATTTAATGCAATATATTTAACATTGAGTTACTGGGGATTTCAGTCTCACCATAAATCACATCCATTATATCTAAATCAATCTGACACATTGCTATATGCTATTTTTCAAATTATGCATAAAACTTATAAATATACAATTGACAACTGAACTCCCAAAAAATCAAAAAACTGACCATAAAAAACATTATATACATGTCTATAGTTTTTAATCAATTATGACACTGACAAATTTCTTTATATATATATACATTGTACTAATGTTGGATACATTTAATTTACATTGCATACATTATTTTGAATTTTATACTTTTTGTTCTTTTAATCATTTTAAGGGTTAATTATATTTTGAAAATATGTGAAATTTTCACTTTTATTATAATAAAAAAGAAAAAAGAAAAATACAAAATTTGAGATTTCAAAATTCTTATGCAGTGTACACAAAATTACTTTTATTCCATTTTTATTTTCATTTCCATGATGCCTATTGTTTATAAGTATAAAACAAAATACATGAATTTGTGTTTTTTATAAAAAAATCAATTTTCTATTTTAAAGTATATTTTGTTTTTATAGTACTTTCTATACATGATCAGCTTAAAGCTTTTGTAAATACTATGCTTATAAAGATTATATTATCTTGAAAAAAAATATATATTTATTTAGTAAAGTTTATAAACGAGACACACAATGTAATTTTTTAATACTCTGAGAAACCATAGAAAAAAATAATAAAACACTGCTGTGTAAGAAAACATAATCTGATTATAGGGTTTTAGACAATTTTTCTAAATTTCAGACGGGGGTATTTTGTGATATTTTAGACCATTAATTGGCCTGGGAAAAATGCAAGACTTTTATTTCCTAAGTAACAAATTCACCTTTGATCTTTTGTATTATAACAAGAAAAGAGTTTGTATTTAGAAATATAAAACTATTTTAAGTAAATACTGATTTAGCAGGCTGAATAAAATCTCCCCTATAATTTATATTTTTCTAAATGTGATTAGAATTTTTGCAGAAAAATAAATGTTTATAATACTATTCAAAGTTTTAAAAATCTTAAAACAACAAATACAAGCTATTTTGAATATTTGTGATTGATAAAAATACATTTTTTTAACTGAAGAGGCCCAAATATTGTGTAAATTTCATACAAGACCTCTTATTAAATAAAGTTTTTTTTTTTTTTTTTTTGACTTTTAGCACCCTCTTTCTAATCATATCACATCTATGTGTAAATTATTTAAAAATTAAGTGAAATATTACTTTAACAGACTTAATTTTAATTTAATGATTTTACAAGAGTGGGTGCTAGATTATCTTTATGATTATAACGCAATACTGCCAACTGTAGTTACCATTCAGAATCTTAAGATGTCATAATAAAAATTCAATAACTTTTATATCTATCAGGATATATCAAACAGTGTTACAACTTGATAAAAGTATAAAATACAACCAGAATTTACATATACACATATAACTATGTAATAAAAATTTAAATATCACAATAATAATAATAATGTTCTTAGGTTGAATAAAGTGACATAGATCAGGATTGGGGGAATCTTGGAGGGCACCAGATGTTACTTTAACACATACCCCCTAAGTTGTTGAAGGGGATGGGGGTAATCTACCAGAAATGGATTAACAGAGATAATTAATGAGTGGTTTAACTTTTATAAGTACTATCTAACTTTAATAAGTACCATCCTAGTATTTCCTAATAACTATGGTATAAAGTTATCATCAAGGTACTAAAACACCAATGACCACTCCCAAAAACAGGACCGACCAGTCTGAGACAAACATGATAGTGTTCACTGGCTATTACTAAACTGGTATTTTATTGTCTTTGATAAAAGGTGTGACCATTTTCAGAACTATTATATAACTTCCTCAAATAATTCTGATTTTTAAAAAATTTTGATGGGTAAAACTTCTGATGAAATATATCTTGCAATATAGCAAAAATTTCAATTTTAAAACTTTGAGAGGAAACAAACTTGTCCTCTCTAAAAGATATGAAAGAGAGGTAATGGTTTTAAAAATAGTTGAAAATAGTTATAACATGAGTTAATTAAGTTGGTTTTTATAATCGATATTCAACATCATCTTTTAAACTTCTCTAAGAAACAGGTTGTAAGAAATGCAAAATATTCAAAAATTTCAACCATTTCGGAATTCCAAAAAAAATTAACTGTCTTGACCTTTATTCACTTTAGTCTTGGACACAGAATTTCATTTTTAAAAACAACAGACATATTAATCAATAAAAAAAAATTAAAAAAGAAAATAAAATTATTTTACTCACAAGGAGAATTTCTCATCGTATAGTGGATTGTTGGAGTCCATTACTGGTTCTGTACGACATCGAGATTTCTTGCTGTCATCCGGTATCAATGACATCTAAAATATAAAACAGAATAGTGAAAATATGAAGAGGAAAAAAAGAAAGTTATATGTATTTTGTAAATCTGAGGTAGTTCACTGTAACTAAACTGAAATACAGTTGTAATTTTTTCAAATAAGTTGTTTTACACAATTTAAAAGTACTTTTATAATAAGAATTGAACTGTTTTATTTTATTTTTTTACTACATTTGATAATAACAAGCCATTATGAGAGAGAGAGAGAGAGAGAGAGAGAGAGAGAGAGAGAGAGAGAGAGAGAGAGAGAGAGACACTGTGGGCAACTAAAATAAATAACATACCTTCACAAATGAATCGCACAGTGGCTTCCATTTAGAACATAAATGTCTTGCTTGCACAACTGAAAAAATATATAGAAAAATATTTTATAATAAAATATATATCTATGCTTCAATAAATTCATTAAATACATTCTATTATATAATTTAAACTTTTGTCAACAACAATTCTCTCAATAAAGTATTTAAATTACCAAAATTAAATTCAAATTTTCTTTAATGTAGGTAATTTTACAAAACTAAATTCTTTTGTCCTAACACTGTATTTTTTTTTAGAGTTATTTCCCTTTGACTACTTACCATGTACAGTCAGCAATCCAAAGTTCATGTAAGCAGACAATTTCAACTGACCTGAAAAATAAAAAGAAATTTTTTAAAAATATTTAAATTCACCTGTCATTAAAAAATACTTGGTAAACAACAGGAAAAAATAATAAATAAACAACTAATGGAAACATGTTGTAATATTTAACAGATAAAATCTACATGGGAACAAACTGTGCCCCAGGATAATATCAAATCATCTGATACCATCTCGTGATACTTTGTATGTTATTCTGACACTAATTCAAATGTCAAAATATTCAAATTTCCAAAAAGTTGAAGAACTTGTTTTAAAACAGGTTTATGGCAGCGGAATAAGACAGGACAGTTAGGGATTTTAATCTGAAAATTTGTAACTGTAAATGCCTGGCATAACAGATTTTTTATGACAGGCAAATGAGAAACTAATTATGCCCTGGTGAAATATAAAAAAAATTAATTATCTTTTTGAGATCAAATTAAATTTTCCAAATGAGACCGAATTATGCCTAAGAGAAATTATCTTTTTACAAATAAAATTAATTATTTAATAATTGAAAATGAAGATTTATTTAGAATATAAATGAAAAACTCATAAAGAACTCCTGTATGAAAATACACAAATTTTGAAAATCCAATAATTTGAAAAGGCTTATGGATCAAAATTATATAAGTTGTTTTTATTCAAATTGTTTATATTTTTTAAACATTGACAAAAAGAATTTTGTTTT
The DNA here is from genome assembly GCA_029721355.1 of Tegillarca granosa. Lineage (NCBI taxonomy): Eukaryota > Metazoa > Mollusca > Bivalvia > Arcoida > Arcidae > Tegillarca > Tegillarca granosa. Next base: position 17,801,597 of record CM056606.1, on the reverse strand, counting down.
TATGACTGTTCACATAAATAATAATACACTCTGACATTTTAATCTGCTATTGGTTATTTTAACTTCCCATTAACATCTCAATCACAATAATAGTTATAATATTTTTTTTATATTAGAGTCTCATCATATTTACAGCATCTTAAACACTATAAACTTTAATATAAAATGTACAAAATGCCATATTAGACTTTTCAGAGACTTCATTAGTAATGAAAATTTTTTTTAAAAAATCCACATCAGTTAATCATGTTACCAGTAAATTTTTGAAACTGTTACACCAAAGCTCAAATTTGGTGCAAAAGATGCCGGAGATATCCTTGACACCAGAATTAATATACATTTGTTTTTTTAAATGTCCTTATTAGTAAAGACTTTGCTTTCTTATTGTAATTTTACAGATTTTTAAAGATTTTACAATATGAAAAAGAAGAATATATTTAATAAGTTGACCTAAAATACATGGCTCCAAATGGCTTGTTTTATTACTGATGTTGCTAGTCTAATGTAATAAGGAAATCACCAATTAGCCGAGGTTAGTAACTCTGTTATGCAATTTGTGTCATCATGGGATGTGACTTACATCCATGTCAGATAATTCTGATTTGGAAGGGATTAACTTTATCAAAATGTTTAAGTTACCAACCTAATTATGCATAAAAACTAGGACAATAATTAAATAAGGTTCATGGGTTAAAAACAACTCATAAATAACGATGCATGACCACAAACAAAAACATCTTAAATAAACAAAATATTTTTCTTTCAATCTCTATTCCTCTTTCTCTCTATCCATCTAAATGATCTTCAACATAACAATCTAAACAAATTACATATATTTTGGTCTATCTCTCCTCTTTTTTCAATGATCCCCTTTTTTCAAATGTACAGGAAGTATTTGAAAATTATCGAAGCACATAACCAAATAAATTGGAAAAAAATGTCATTGGTAATATGTGTCAAACAGATGTTTATAACACCAGGTCATGTAAAAATTTGACATTACTTAAAGTCAGTTTTAACACAAATCTGAATGTTTATCACGCATGCAATATAAAGAATGTAGAGACATGACTAAGAAACGTGTTAAAAATTGTTTTAACAAGTCTATTATAAAATACATAAATAAAATGAAATAAAAATCAAATAAATAACATATGAATGAATGAACTAGTTAATGAATATAAACTAGAGAAATAAATTAATGAAAATTAACCAATTATAAGCAAATAAATAAATAAATAAATACTATGTCATTTTTATAAAGATGTTTTAAAAATCAATGTCTCACCTCCTGTTGTCATGGTTATTCCTTTTTTACCCCCATCAATACTACTTAATGTTAAAACCATGGTACACAAAAACAATACAACAAATGCTCACTTTCTCTGTTTTTTAACAGTTTAATAAATATCCAGTTTAACAGTTGCTCCAGTTCATTAAATACAAACAGTGCATAACATCCATAAATAAATGACTACAGGCATTTAAATAAAACAAATTAATAAATATAAATTCCAATTTGTTCTTTTTATAATGATATATATTCTTGACTCAAGCACTACTATCCTTTCATGTGGCTTAAACAGAAGCAGTACCCCTTTAACTACATATATTCCACTAGCTTGGGCATACAGCCTTCTGATTGGTTGAGATAAATAGCCTCACAGCTCCTCAATCTTATAGAGGAGGTTGATGTTTGCAAATTCAGGTGTTATGTAGTAGAGTCCCCTGTGGCTTCTTAGCTATGACAAGTACCTGTCATTATAATACCCCCCCCCCCCCATACCTATGTGTACAGGTAATATAGGTAAATTACACCTTTAATGGGGGTAGCCTGTATCCCTAATTGACTATTATCTATTACCACTCACCACACCAAATAAGTCACTTTTAAAACCCCCAATATATGTCCATATGTAATCATTTATAATTCAAATTGAGTTAATGTTTTTAAGTAAGATCTGAGAAATTTTTACTTTTTGTAATAATCATATTGTTCTGACTTTCTGAGTACAACTTACTGGCTTTAACCATTGTTAATTTTTTCACTTGCTAATTAAAACAAAAATTAAGCAAAATACAAAAATAAATAAGTAAATAAATGTGATAACTTTCAAGTTGAATAAAAACCAAATTCAAGTTTTAAAATTTTTAATATTTTTATCAGTGATTTTCAAAAATAAACACCTGCTAAGAAGCGTATCTGAATTTTAATTTCAATTTATTTGCATAATTTCATTTATTATTTGGAATAAAAATTCAATTAACAGACTAAGTGCAAATCTATTTTTTTTTTGTTTAAGTAATACAATTTTGATATTCTAAAAACAATAGCATCTTATCCATATTAAATATACAAACCACAAAAGATTTTATTTTAGGCTATGGTTAAATGATGAATTTACTTACAGATGAAAATTTGAAATCTTGGTTTATTATCAAAAATAGAAAATAAAACTTCACATGCTTAAACCTAATGTTTGATTTTATTTAAAACAGTTTTACAAATACAATGGTTGTACTGCAAAATGATAAAGATCTTGGATTGCTTTCACTGATCACTTCTAAAAAATTATTTCTTCAAAACAAGTTTATTAAAGATGAAGTATAGCATTGGAGTATCAGTATTTGTTAAATTCCTAATTATATGTTTCAACTTTCTTAAATTGAAGATGAGATGTAGTAGGTGTCATTAGACATAAAAAGGTGCTGTTGCAGACTTTCCTTAATAACCGGTAAAACATGAAAGAAATAACATTGTATATATATATATATATATACATGTATCTGAGACATTGGATATGTTGCATTAGCTAATCCTTAAGCACAAGTTTTTCTTTATGAGAACAATACTGAATATTTACGGTATATCAGTTTATACTTCAGATTGAAATTTTTCGGGCTTTGGAGACACCTTCACATACATCCCTTCTTGTCTGAAAAATTTAACATAAGGGGGATGCTAAGATCAAATGCAACACAGAAATGCTGCTTCAGCTACTATGGTCTCAGTTAATGCTGCACGTTAATAAACAGCTTGTGCACTCTTTATAGACTTTAAACAAAATAGTAAATACGAAACACTAAAATAAGAACTGTAAGAAGAATATTTTAAACAGCTAAACTTGATTTGAGACAAATGCTTTGAATGACTAACTTGTCCTGAACAGCCAAATCTGCTTTCAGAAGAATATTTTTAACAACCAAACATGCTTTCAAAGGATACTCCACGACCAAAAAAAATATTAAAACATCAAAATGAGGTGATAAGATGATTAGGTAAAAAAAAACAATCGAAAAGTTCAGGGTTGAAACACTGGCAAAATATTAACAAGTACTGCTACTTAAAACTACTGGTAAACTTTAAGAAGAGAAGTTGTGACAAAAAAGTGATAAAAACCTACTTATATCAATCAATTATTGTTTTTATTTATCTTTTATTTAAACAAAAATAAACAAACTCATGTCAGTTTTCAACACCTTCACTTGAGCTGTTTTTTACAATATCAAAATATGGGGGATTTTGATATTAACTATATTTTTCCAGTTTAATATGGAAATTTTTGTATTCATGAAAGTCAAAGACTAGTATCTATATAGAGACTAAAATCACTTGCATTTACTCACACAAGGTTAATTTTGCGAAAATGTTTTAAAAATTGTATCTTGTAGCAAAAATTGCTTGATGCAACCAAAGAAGTAATTCTTTTGAAAAGCATTTGGAATGATAAAAATGAAAGCCCTGGCTACTTAGGACGATTCTAAAATTGGATTGGCACAATAAAGAATCTAATGCACAATGCATTTAGTGTGGTTTCCAAATTTTCTGCAATTTGAGCTGGTAAGATTTCAGTATAAAATCACCTCAGCCATTGATTTGTCTGAGTGGTCTTTTTATAATAATAATAATACAATAGACTCTGGATCAACACTGCACAAAGTACATCACATAAATTCAAATTCATATATATATCTGGTGAAGTATGAATATATACGGCAAATGAAATAATCTTGACTGTAATGTTTAACAGATGCACAGGTAGGCAGGTGTCTTTAAAAAACAAACTACCAATCTGATTAAATTTAAGCAAAATATTTATACACTTAATTAAACAAAAAACCCTGACCTATCACAAAACTTTAAAAAAAATTTGATATATCATTTTCACATTAACAGCGACTTAATTCTCCTCAGACAACAATAATTAATATAGAATGAAACTGACAATCTATACTAAACAAAGCTAATAAGAAGAAAAATAGCTCAAAGCTTGTCAACAAAGGACAAACCAACACACCCATGAATGAATCTATATCACCCAAGACAAAGAGAAGAAGAGATTTAAGCATAAAACAATAGATAAACAATGTATCCATCAATCACCGGTTTCAGGGTCCACAGATCAAGGTAAATAGAAGATGGGATAAACTTGTCCTTAAAAAACTAACGACAGCTGTGCTACACCAGTATGATTTGTCCTTGATTTGTCCTTGATCTGAAGGTCAAAATTGCTCTATTGAAATTATGATAACATCAACTTCATTCATGTTTTAATACCTTAATTTCAGAATTTTCTGGGGGTTTCTGGGATAAAAAGGGAGTGATATTATTATGTTGAACAAAGAATCATTAACTTTAAAAGATCAAGGAAAATGACCCCAGAGTCGGGCAGAACCATTAACATGACCTGACCTTGCCCTAAATTAGTTACAATTAAAAGAAATAAATTTTCTGATGGTTAAAAATTTATGTTCTTATAATCTCTCCCAACAATAAAAGAAACAAAAGAAATAGGAAAGGTATTCAATGAAATTTATAAAATCATAAATTGAAATCAAATATGCCTTCCAAGGCTTGGATTGAAACAAATGTATAATTCTAAGCTCAACTGTTCCATTTTCATTTGCTGAACAATTGCCTTTATTAAAAACTAACCCTGATTCGTATTTAATATAAAAAGATGTGGAAAGAAAAATATTTAATCATTTTAGAAAGAGTATTTTTAAATCAAACCATTCATACTGAAATGAAAAGAATTTTTTTTTGAACTCTAAAAATCTAAAGAAACTTCAAGGTATGATAATTATTAGTTTCGTTTTGTGGTAATTTTTTTATTTGCTATTCCTGGTATTTTTGATGTGCAAACATGTTTTAAAAAATGAACATATAAAAAGCAGTTTAAAGTACACAATAACAAATTAGAAACTGAACATTTTATACCATGAAAAAGTTTTCAGTTCAAAAGTAAGAAAAATGATGCAATGGAGTTCAAATTATTACCGGTAACAATAAATTGAAAAAACATAATGTTTATGTGTGTGACTACTGAGAGATATTTTTCTACATTCTATCCTTCTTAACTTAAAAACTTCCTTCTGATAAATGTCTGGTACAATTTGTGACATTCATCATTACTTCCTTCAAACACTTACTTTAAATCCTTTATCAGTTCTATCAGTAATTCTCCTATCATATCACCTTATACAGTTCTTTCAAATCTATTTCTCCCAATAACTATGACTGTATGTTTGAAAAGTGATTTTGGTAACTTAGAAGTAAAAGCATAAGTGTTCAAACCCTGGTTGACCATATAACTTTTAGATGTTTCTCTGTGTTGCTGTTGACTATTGCAACACAAGTATAAAGCAACCTATTTATGTGACCAAATTTATTTGCAACAAAGACAGGAAAGGATGAAAATTTTATGTGCAAAGAAAAATTCATAAAGAAATATCTCACAATTGTAGATAAATTGAAAAATAGGTAAAGCAGATTATATTTACTTATTCTCTCTTATCCAGTGTGGAGTGGGTGAACCATTTAGAACAGTTCCTTGTTTGATGACAAGTTAAACATAAATATAAAACAGTTCTTGCCTGTGTGTGTAGTTTGGATTGTGATTTAGGCAATACATTTTTTTTTAAAATTTGAAGTGAATATCATTAACTTGCCCAGATACCAAATAAAGATAGTACAGCAAGTTCTTTTTGTAACTCATTCTATGCTATGCAGTGTGATTTAGTTCTGTGGAGCATGGGTTCAAATCTCAGCATCCCTAACTGTATTTTATAATTAAGCATTACATTATTTGTTGAAAAGAAACAAAGGAATTGAAAAACATGGGAAAATTTAACAACACATCTGACATATACTGTCAAGCTCCCAGTAGTTACTGGGCTGGCTATGTGCATCAAGTTTTAGATAATATCTCAACCAATAATTAGCATAAATGATGAGCTAATAAAGATAAAATCAAGAGTGATAATCCATCATATTTTAACAAGTTAGATATAAACAATTTTATTAACGGTGAATTAACCAATTTACTAAACTGTAAATACCCAATTATAACTACATTTCTCATTTTATAATTAAACCCCTCCAAGCTGCTCAGAACCAGGGTAAGATTTTTAATCTATTTCTGTCAAAACTGTCATCCAAATCAAGATGGTCTGTAAGAAGTATTGAAGAACTTATGTGAAGTTATGTCATAAAGTGTGAAGTTATGTCATTAAACTGAATTGGTGTGAATATCTGTAGCAGCATCCAATGTGAAGTTTGTTTAAATTTTTTACAATCATTTTTTAATTAATTTTTTCATTTTAATACATGTATAGTGACCAAGTGTGTTAATCATGGTTATTATTTATTTTATTTATTTATTTATTTATTTTATTATTTTTTTGGTTAAATTTTAATATTTTCATTTTCAGTAGACAACAGAAACTACATGAACTTTTTGTCCAATGTCATTACTCCTCCAAATACATTAATTTCTAGTTTATTAATTCATTCTCTATATCATTTCAACCATCCAATATACCTACCTACCTAGACACAGAAAAACAATCTTATGAACTTGATTTAAAATAAAATTCTAACAAAAGAAAACCTTTTGCAATGTTACATTGAAAAACTGACATGAATGAGATATCTTCATCAGCATCCAATAAAAAGTTTTTGTTAAAATCTTTTCACTGATGTTCATTGGACTATAATACAAAGTATGCTCTTGTTCAGATTAAAAAAAAAAATTCATTCTCAAAATTCATGAGTTTAACATAACCTAATAGATTATAGCAACTATTATTATGTCCAATGTCATTACTGCTCCAAATACCTCAATTTTGAGCTTTTTTAAATTTCATTTAATGTATCTTTTCAACCAACCAACCAATCGAGACACAGAAGAAAAGTTGATTACAAAAATAGTTATTCTTTCATATTCATTTGAAGTTAATTTTTCCTTCATATAATATAAAATCACAAGTTCACAATAGACTTAAAGGGGAAAGGAAAATGAACTTTTTTCTGTGTATGCATGTTACCTGTACAAACATACTATGTATATACCTAATGAACCCCCACCTAGGTATCATAACGTGACAAATCTGTATTACTTCATTACAACTCAAGGGACAGGTGCTCTTTACTAAGTTATCTTCACATGAAGTAAAATTATCTAAGATTTAATCAAATTTTATGTTTACTTATGTTGCCATAACAACAACAACCTGTATGTTAATCGAGTTCATCGAACTGTCTTTTCTTCTCAACTGGAGCAAGCTTAGGAATTCTACTTAATAAATTTTATTTACTTTTTGAAATTATATTTCAGTCTGTTTAGTTATTGAGATGTTGAATATGGCCCATTTTTACACTTAAGTAATTTTACGAACAAAGAAAAAAATGACACTAGGCACACGACCAGCACACTTATTTAAAGTACCTATAGCATATATCAGAAAACTTATAAGAACTTATAAACACCTGCTCTTTAAAGTTATGTGTATAACCTTCATATATGCTATTTCATTGGTCTTCCTCACTTTCAAATTAAAAAAAAAGTTCTCCAATAATTTGAAAAGACCTTTTAAAATGCTTACACCCCAAAACTATTATTAAGGCAATTTCATTGGCCATCAGTCTAAAACTTTTAAATTCAAACATTTTCAAATTATTTATGAAATGACTTTTTATGTTCTACCTCAAATTTTTATCAAAAAAAAAAAAAAAAAAAAAAAATTATAAATATTTTTTTGTTGCAACATAAATATATTTCAAAACTTTTGACAGATATTTTTTTATACTTACAAAAATAAATAACAAAAAATATATTTAATATTTTTACAACGGTTTTACTGTTTTTTCCCCAAAGTCTGGATCCAGTCTAACTGTTATTAATGTGGTCAGTTCAGGAATGGTAGAGGAATTTCAAGTACAAATGTACCTGGATAAAACAACAGAACTTCAACAATTAAAATGACTAACTTTCTCATACTAGGGCCTGACATAAGCAGGATTCAAACCTAGGTGTTCCAGAAGCTGGTCCCAGTTTCAAAATCAAATCATTCCTTAACTAAGATTTTCCTTACCTCAAATTTAGGAAATTTTAGTAATCTCTTTTTGAATCAAAAATAACATTATTGATAAAACAAAATACAGATGTTACAAGATTGAAGTGATGATCTTCAAAACAACATCATAATTTCCTAGACACTAAACAATTTACAAGATTATTAATATTTCAAATTTTGTCACATTTAAGTTAAGGAAACTTAGTTAAGGAATGATTGTGAAACTGGGAGCTATTATCTGTAAGCCAACACTTTGGTCCACTCCTCTAAGACATGAGGAAGTAATCTCTGTAACTAGTTGTTGTAGAAGCTATTCAAATTTATCAATAGATGTTGTACTTTTTGTACTGAATTTGTCAATGATAAATGCCAGTTTAATTTAAATGGTGGGTTTTCTTCCATATTAGACAGCAAAGTATCAATACTTTGAGGTCAAACTTGGCCATTATAAATTCATTTTGTGTCAATAATGTAAAGCAGCCATGTAATCAGGGTAAATATCACTTCATGTGATTTCCAGATCTTAAATGACTGTTTATTATATTTCATATATATTTGTTATTACATGTATTATATTCAAAATATCTCCTAAGACTTGCAGGGCCTTAACGGCCAAATGGTCCAGACTCTGAAGTAAGCAGAGTATCTCTTACTGCCTAGGTTCAAATCCTTCCTTGGACTGATTTTTGTGTTCCTTTGACAAAGGTTGGTGGTTTTCTATGGGTGATCAGGTTTCCTCAACCATCCCAGAACTGACACCCTTGCTATAAGTGAAAGAATCTTGACTGAAGCATAAACCACCATTAATCTATTCATCAATAACGACTTGTCTTTTAATATATACATATCACTGATTCAGTACCTATTGTTAAAAGTTTGTATTATGCCAATAAATTATATTAACTTACAGAATAATATGATTTCAATTGAAAATCTTAATAATTCATTCGCAGAATTAGAAAATTGACAGCTGATATCAATATTACTGAACAAATCTTTCAATTATTCTTTCGAAAAGACTGTTAATACAATTTTCCAATGTAACTTTTCAACAAGGCATCAATAATTTAATGTTTTTTCAATAAAATTTTCTATTTAGAAAAATAAATTATGAGAAATAAATCATTCAATTAACTGGAATGGAGAACACCTGGATGCAAAAATGAATAAACAGCAAAGAACATATTGGAAAGCCGTGGATAATAACAATAAATGTCACAAACCATAAAGCAAAATTCATTTTATTACCACAAATACTTTTCTATCAAATCAACCAGGCCATGCAAACAAAATAAATAATTAATAAAAATATCTTCTTCAAAGAATAAAAAAATTAATAATTTCACTAGTGCAATGAGTAAAACCAAATTGCTTTTTAATGTGCAACCAGGAAAAATTGCTAATTAAAGTGAAAAAGCAACTTATAAAAACGAAGAACAAAAATATTTTTATTTTAAATACACACTGAAAACCACCAAATCAAGACTATTAAGTATGTATGTATAATTCATATCACTGATGATACCCAGACGACAATAGTCAATGACAATTTATGAATCATTAAATCATGGAAAATTAATACTCTATAAAAATTACCATAAAACTTTCAGAATTTGTAATTTAGTTATTCTTATCAATTTTAAAATTTACTGTATCAGATAATATTGGCATACAAGTTAATTTTGGCATACAGGTTAATTTCATGTTTCTGCATCATTTAATTAAAGCTACACAATTACTGTAAGAAATGAAATTTAAATAGACACGTGTGATTGGTCAATTCACAATAGATCAAAGTGACAGTTTGGTGCTTGATGCCGAACCAGCTGTGTACTAGTCTAGCGTCCGAGAAATAAAGAAATTAGAGTCTTTAATTAAGTCAAACTTCAACTGATACAATTTTACTGAAAATTCCAGGAATAATACCCTCAACAGCCAAAATAATTTATTGATCAATGTAAATGTATAGGGTCATGACCCTTTGCACATGGAGCTACACAAATCAGTTTAGCAAGATTAAGATTCTTATTTCAATAACTATCACAGGGAGTGGAATAGACTAATGGTGTTTAATGCCAGAGTCAAGACTGTTTCACATATACTGAGCTGGTTAGTTCTGGGTTGGTGGAGGAAACCAGAGTATCAGGAGAAAACCAACAACCTTCAACAAGTAAACTAGGATCTGCCTGCACGGGTTAGAGCCTTGGCAGTAACGGTCACTAATCTTTAAGCACCTGCTTTAGACCACTTGGCTACAAAGGCCACAGTTATCATAGGGATATGTGATAGATAATGATTTTGGGAATGACTTCTCATGTATGTGCATGAAAATATATTGGGGTAAACTCATACACTACCGGGAACTAAGAATGGATTATTTTCTTGGTCAGCCAGTCCTCTAAGCAGCAACAGTTGGCCAAGCCTTTTTTAAAACCCTGAAAAGGTGATGTATGTCAGCACTCAGACACAGGACCTCAGTATTGGCCGTAGATGAACATATCTCAGAAAATTTCTTGTTTCCATATCAGGTTCGTACCCAAAACTTTTAAAAGTCAGGGACAGTATCAATCAGTCATATCCACTGATCAATTATGAAACCATTCATTCATAAGTGATATATGGAATTCAATGAAAATATGAAAAAAAATGTTTATTAGATTTGATTTTGTTTAAACAATAAACCAAAATCTTCCAAACAATTATTTGTGAACTTCAATGCCAAACTACACTATCAAGCACCTGTTAAGGGGAGATTCAATCCTTTTAAAACCAATCAATTTTTACAACTTATTAATTTGAGAAATTTAGCAATAGATAATTTGAACAATGCCACAACAAAAACTACAAGTCTGCCTTTTAAAATTTATATAGCTATTGTTAAGCAATATATTCCATCTCAAATCAAGCAATTAGCAGTACCCAATTACCAAATTTTGTCATAATTGAAACACACCAGACTACATCTGTTTGTGATAGATGGAAGTCACACATAGGTTAATGAGAAACATTCAAATAAGACACATGTATGTCAATTTTACCTGGTAATTACAGGTGAGAAATGATAATTAACTCCCCCCTCTCACCTGTATCTCACTGATTATAAACACCCTCCATAATTTCATGGCACCCAATTCAAAATCCTGTAGAAACTTACCCCGGCACAGCAGAAATGACACCCTCCTACAATCATCAGCCATATTTTTCCCTCCCCAATACCACCCTAGACTTTTATGAAACAGGAAATTGATAACCAACAATTACTCTTACCATACGGATAAAATCTAAAATGAGGAATTTAGATGGCAGTTGTGTCCCATGGGAAAAGCATATTATAAGATTTAAAACACAACATATTTCAAATTTACATCATCCATTTCAATCAGTATTGGCCATAAAGAAACAAAGCATTCTTTACTCTAATCACAATGCTATCAAAACTACCTTTTTTCCCTAATACCGACAGTATTGGTCATTTTTCATTTCCCTAAAAAGGCCCCTGTCATTTGATGCTGGAATCCCTGCTGTGACAAATTACTGGTCAAAAACATAGTGACCAGAAAAGTTTTGACCACTGTTCATATACAAGGGTCAACCCTGACCAATGTATTGAAGTTTTTTTTTAAAGGTGCTTATCACAGAATAAAAGATGTCGTTAAAAGTTGAATAGAACTTGAAATTTAAGTATACAAAACATACTGAAACAGAAAAGGTGAAACTATTAAAATGAAATTTATCAGAAATATCATTAGATATGGAAAAGGATCGTTGGACAGCAACAAAAAGGGTTTATAAAAGAAAATATTGCCATGAAATATGATATGAATATTGAGTGTCTATCTGAATTATAAATGTCCACCCCAACTGTATAAAATATTTGTTAAATAAATTAAATGAAACTTGACCACTGACTTACAGTCTAAAAAATGTGTTATGTGTTTATAATGAAATGGTTGGAAAGTATTATTTAAGGTCAATCTTTGTTTAAATTTGGCAACATCCCCTTAATAACCTGGCTGTAATTAATTGAGAAACACATGGAACAGATGAGGTATTGGAATTTACGAATTTCAACTACTTATTAAGTGAATTATTGACAGAATTTGTCAAATACATGTACTTGATGCTGTAATCTTGTTTGTCAATTGACAGAATTCCCAATTCAAGAAACGTCAATTAGTAAATCTGTGATCCCAAATGAGTTAATCTAAAGACCATGACTTTCAATTTTTGGAAATGTAATTCAGTAAATCTGTATTTTCCCCAAAATCAACTGAAATTCAACAGGCAGAGGCAAAATAAGGAATGACAATATTCAATGAACCTATGATAGTCATACATATTCCCTATTTTGTCTGAAAATAAATTGTTTGACAACAATATTTTCTGTGAAAAGAGTAGACTTTACATCTGAAAATGTCTCTTCCAGTAAAATAATCTGCTGAATAATAATATGCATCTATTCTATTCTTTTAATCTAGACACCTCTCTCTCTCTCTCTCTCTCTCTCTCTCTCTCTCTCTCTCTCTCTCTCTCTCTTTTTTATATTTTATTTTTATTTTATTTTTTTTGAACAACACAGGATTGGTAAGAGATGCTACAGTCAACCCACATGAAATGTTCAGAAGATGGCAAGACAAATGAGTTTTAACTGTCTGTTACCAACATTATCATATTAATGTATCTTTGACCCCTCTTTTCCTTCTATTTCGGCTTTTGCCCCCCCAAAAATTCATTGATTGTAGATTTGGTAAGACACTCCAGCAGATGGTCATTTAAAATTTAAACTAGGTGTAAACAAAATTATCAAATATCTGTTACCCCACCCAATCTTCAATCCTAACTCACCTCCCTCTCTAATACTCCTTATAGTACAGATTTGTTAAGACAGTCCAGCAGATGGTCAGATAAAAGACTGGACTAATGTATACAACATTATCAAATATCTTAATAACAAATAACTTCTTAACCAAAACTGAACAGACTGACCACTTGTGCTGGTGTTTGTAATAGTAGATATAACTCTTAAATTATCATCAAAGAATGACCAAACTTTAGATATTTTCAAGGGTTGGTACTCAAATTTCTGCTGATAGCTTGCCACAGACTCTTAAATAATGTGTGGTCTCTAGCCGAGAGAGCTTGGGCACTGTGACATGAGATTTTGTTTTATTTAAAACAAAAAATTTAAGCTAACAATTTTTTTCTTACAATACTAACATTTACCAGGTCATTTCAAGATTAAAAATAAGCCATCTTTCTTTTTCATTTCATTTCATTTTGTAACAATACCTGGCACTTCATCAATGCTGAAACCAGAGATTTCATAAGAAAACAAGAATTTCACAGATTTAAATATCTCGTCTGGTTAGTTTTTGATCAAGTAAAAAAAAAATACTTTAACATAAACTTTTACGTGGCCGCCTATAACAACACCGGAAAAGTAACATCCAAGTCTCGCCTTATGGCAATGCCAGGCTCAACGAATATCATAAAAGTAATGTAATAGTAGACCACGTCATTACTGAGGCAGGCTGGTAGTTCATGCTTAAACAATGTACCAGTATAACATTTTTTGGCCATATGTGGTATTACATTTGTTTCTGTAACTTTTTAAAGCAGATGTAATTTCAGTTTTTTAATTGAAAAGTTCTGCTTCCAAAAAAAAAAAAAAAAATGCCTTAATAACCAGACCAATTATCTGTGGACAATTAGCCGATTCAGTAAACCGGTAAAGATGAAATCCTGTACACAGAATATACCCTTGTGACCCTGGGAGTCATAAACCTGTTGCTAAACCCATTAACTTATACCCTAATGTCCACCACACAATGACCCCCTTACATCACACCCCCTACCAACTTCCTTAATAATTGGTCTGACCAATCATGTGGTCAATTATTACCAGACCTTCATTACCTGCAAATTGTCTGGAGCAAGGCAAGTGTAACCAATTTATTTGACTTAAAACTCATACCAAATTGAGAATGACCATTCAGTGACCAGACAAGTGACCATTCAATTTTTCTCTGATTTTTATCAAAAAAATTTTAAACAAATTTTACTATCTAGGAATAGTACAAAAATCCCACTGTATCTATAATTATATGGACTAGTACATATAAATGACTGTCTAATTTTTCCGAGATTTGGATCAAAATGATCTTAATGTCCTTGTTGGTTACAAAATCTGCTATAAATATTTGACAAGAATTTACATATGTTTACAATTATGATAGACAAGTACCCATACAGTATGTGTGATATAATCTTAGTGAGTACAGCATTTATAATGTCATAATGTACTAATTAGTATGTAGTGATAATTCTATGTACATTTTTTTTAATTAAATCATAAAAGATTTAGAAAAAAAAAAAAAAACAAACAAACAAACAAACAAACACATAAATACATGTAAATGAATGAATGAGTGAATGAATGAATAAATAAATAACTACTGTATTTTAATTGTTGATTGGTTTAAAGGTTGTACATCAGCAATGTTTCAGCTAGTCATAATAACACAAGGTTTCTTCATCTCTAAAAATTACTGGTAATGGAAGAACAAGTTTGTGTATGTGTGTTCTACGGTCTGCCTTGTACTACCACAAACTCAGGTCAACTTTTTTAAAGATGCTAGCTCACCCAGTCAATATGCTGCAGATATGCATACCAATCCCCGTCATATTATCCTGGTACTTGGTGAACAAGGTGATATTCTGTCCTTGTAATGCCAGGCGAGGAAGCAGTTTAAGTCAAGTTTAAGTTTAATCTGGTCAGAGTTCAAATCATTCAGTTCCTGGTATCAAGGCAGACACTGGTCAGAGTTCAAATCATTCAGTTCCTGGTATCAACGCAGACAATGAACCACAGAGGTGGTTGTTATAAAGGGTTGGATATTTAAGTGCTATTATAGATTGGTTGAAATTTTGGTGTTCTGTGTAATTTCAAGGAAAAAATTACAGGCTTCAAAAAGAATTTTTAAGCAGGAGTGAAGTAATTTCAATTGGCACTCAAAAAATTCTTAGTCACTACACTTGCATGAGATTGCTAAAAACCCAAATTCAAATCGAAATTCTGAGGAATACCAGTTGTGTCATTCATCACAGTATGAAAAAAAACCTTTCAATCTAAAGTCAAATACAACACCCTTTCTTACCTTCATTCTGTAGAACTTTTAATGGTTTCGTTTTTGTCTTTGGAACTGGAAGGTTATGGTATGGTGCATCTGGTCGTAGAGCTAAGGGTCTGGGCTCTGTAACTTGTATGTTATGATAAGGTACATCTGGCCTTACTGATAAAGGTTTGGATTCTGATATTTTTAGTTTCTTGCATGGACTGACCAATGCATCAATTTCTTCATAAATATGTTCTGGAGACCGATGCTTGCCTAAAACATCCATCTTTAAATGTATCCTGAAAAATGAACCAAAAAAGATTTGATAAATTTATTTATATATTATTTATTATTCAATCTGAAAAACTGCTATATAAAATCTTGCCATAAAAATGTTAGCACATATAAAGTGATGATGTTGTAGTTGTGACCCAATGTAAGCATTCAGCAGTTTTTAATTAAAAATTATTCAGAATGCAACACTTTCCAGATGTGACTTGCAATCCATAGATTTGTTGTTTAACAGTAAATGTATGTTTTGTATAAGGAGACAGGTAATTACTTTAAAATTTGAAAATTAACAAGATGAATATCCAATTCTATTGGGTTGCCGAGTAGGACAGTGGAAACAAAAGCAAAGGATTGAATTGGGTTAAGGGACTGTGAAGCTGCCTTATGATACACCTGGCATAAGGAGGGCTAACAAGTCTATAGAATAAGTTATGCTCAGATTTCACCATATCTGAACTTTGGTATAATAACTACCTATAATTTTCTACATTTGTACAGCTTCAACAGTTCAAAGTAATTGTCTCAAATGTTGGATACTTTTAACAAACTTATCAAAGTTTTGTTTTTCAGACAGAAATTATCTTAGAATATTTTCTGATGTGGCTCAAGACAATAGTTCACTCACTCACTCACTCACTCTTAGAACATTTTCTCACACAACATACATTTTGAACCAGTGTTGGAGTGATGTGGGGGGGAATTAATGATGCCATACATTCTGCTTAAGTTTCTTTTATTTATATTAATGCCTTCAGTTCTGAGATGGTGGGGGAACCCAGAGTACCAAAGATAATCACCAATATTTTACACAGAAAGAATCTTTCTAACAACTTATTCTGTGCTATTTGGACTCTTAACTTTTGCAGTTATAGCAGGGCTGAAATCTTTAAGCCATTGCTTTAGACTGCTCATTCAGCAAAGTTTTCAGAGCCAGTTTGATGCTTGTTATAACAAGTGGCATATAAAATTTTATAAAATTTTGTGGATTATCATTAGCAATAAGATATTAATTAATTATCACAGTAATCCACTCTAATCTTGTTAGCTAGAATTCAAGAAATTCACATGAGAAATATTTGTATAAGGTCCACTGCTGTGTGAAAGTCAAACATAGGTTCATTAATCAATTTCAACTTTAACAGCTGATGAAAACCACTTCCTGATGTCCTGTATTCTCAACAAATTCCCTAGATTCATGGACCCAATTAAACATGATAAATAATAAATTAAATTACTGTTCCCCCTCCCCAACACTGTATGTGTCCCCCATATTATCAACCCTCCATGTCCCTAATAAACTTAGCTCAATAAACAGTTATAAATTAATCCCCAATTTAAACCGACATTTTTCTATTTATTGATTTCCATGCTGCCATATTGAACATTATTTTGATCAAAAATAAAATGTAATGGATTGAGTGTAAAAGGAAGAAGGGTTTATATATTAAAACTTCTAATGCTGGCAAATAAAAAAAAGAAAGAAAAAACAAAAAATAATTTTATCCTGAAAAGAAGTTTTGACATGATACCATATTTAAGTATGTGTGAGAGAGAGAGAGAGAGAGAGAGAGAGAGAGAGAGAGAGAGAACACTGCTTTGCAACTGCATAATGTTGCTTTCAAATTTGTTTTAAACTTAAAAGTTTTTTATATAATTCCCTTCTCATAATTGCTCATTTTCAGAACAGGTGTTTTCCAATAATTTTAGGGTATATATAAATAGCATATATAAACCCTGAATTAATGTGTAAAGCGATAGGTTTTTAGTTAATGGACTCTGTCTTACCCAGTGGCTATTTTAGATGGGACAAATGTCCATTAAAATGAATCAGAGTAGATATTTGTCATAAATGGTAATACACCATTGCCTGGGGTATTTTTAACGGCCCATACAAACTTTTATCACATGAAAAACTTAGGGATTTAACACAATTTATTGTGGATATGTTTGAGCACAAACAAGTAGTCTCCCAACTCTACAACTATATCGTTCTAATCTGGATTCTTCAAAGACCAGAGCCCATATTAATCTAAAATAGAAATCCGGGTTTTGTCACCAAAAAAGCAACACTGTACATAGCTATAACTTCTTTACAGGATATACTTGTATCTTCTTGAAAGAAAGCTGGCCTTTTCATCAAGACCATCAAAAATGTAAACCTCAATACCGGGCTTTATTTAACGATGTAAACATCAGGGTAAGAGTTCCTTTTTGTACCATCCACCCCCCCCCCCTTTCCCCACTTATATATATATAACATGTTTAATGATACATGTTTCATTGGGGGAACAAAAGGAACTATTTCCAACATCAGGTATTTAAAATCGGAGACAAAGTTTAGTACTACATTTCTATAAACGGTTGAAAAAAAGGTAACCATTTTCGGAAAATAACAAACGCTCTTTATTTTTGAATACCTTGGTCGAAATGAAGTGTACACAGAATTGCTAACACTATAACAATCTCAGACATAATTTAGGTGATAAAACTTTTATACGTGTAATAATCGTATCAATAACAGGGTCTTTAATACCCCCAGAAATCCCGGGGCAGACATCATTAGTTCTACACCGTCAATAAAATCATCCCCGCTACCGTGATTAACCATAAAAGAGCCATTAAAATCACGACAGACAAAACATATGGCGTTGTTAAATTTTTTATCTAAACAGAATAACAACCACATATCGGAATCTGTTCAACATACCGGTTATCTCTCACGTCGGCTCATCCTCCACAGGGTCCTTGTACCAACAGAACTGACCAAATTTGACCATTAAAATCCAAATTAATTATTGTCTAATTTCATAGCAACAATAGCGACGACATCAAAGATATTTTACGGTCCAAGTGTGCAAACACAACCGTGTGAAGGTTGTTAAAATTCCACTCGAGTTTTTACGCATTGTGAATAGCCTTTACCCTGTCAAATTGTTTTTAAAAGATGCACATCTAGCGATCATTAACTGTCAAAAAATCGCAACCCTTAAAATTGAAATGTTGTCATCTAAAAGTATTACATTCTAAAATCATTCCACGAAATGAATGAATTGAAGCGACGACGTCCAGGATGCAATTCTGTGTTTCAATCTTTTCGCGAAAAAGCTGATGCCACGATTCTCTCGTAACGATCTTAAATGTGGATAACGAGCTAACTGCACAATGCCCAGTAATTGTTACCGGATCTTTCTTGAAAGAAGGTGTAAAAAAGTGAAGTCATTTATACAAATATCGTTGGGCATGATTTTGATATAGGCATGGCACATTGCAAAGAAAATAAATAAGCATTTCATCTACATGGAATTGGCAAGTTCACGTGTTTTGAATGTTTCGTGCCAACCATATACGTTGCAGCAAAGATTCTTCTTCTTCTTCTTCTCTCTCTCTCTCTCTCTCTCTCTCTCTCTCTCTCACATATCACCCGATTACTGAATAACTCCCTACCTGTAATCAGGTAAAATTTCAGAAAGCATAAATCCAACTTTTTAACTTTATCCTGGAAATTGTAAGGACAAATTTTGACATCGACGTCAAGAAGATAAACGCAATCCTTCCAAGTAGCTGTTCACAAATTGTAAGTATGAAAAAATTAAACAACAGTCTCCAAAATTGACACTAGGGACCCTCTCGAATAACGGTAATAGGATTGTATGTTAAGTACATAATGTCACAGAAGTGGTCTAGAAGGGGACTAAATTATTTACTTTAGTCCCCTGAAGTGGGCTTATTAAGGGACTAAGTTCTGAAGTGGCCTTATTTTAAAGAGGTCCAATTCCTTTCAAAACATTACGTAAACATGTCCTTTAAATCTGAATCTACTGATGAAGAATTATATCACTTTATTAGACTCAACTTCTGAAACCGATTTAGCACTGTGTGAGTTTAATCCGTCTTACAAACTTAGGTATGTCAAACCCAGATGTCTTAGACAAAGCTCCAAATAACATTAAGCAAATTGTTGTTATTAGCAAAAAAAAAAAAATAATAATAATAAAATAAAATAATAAATAAATAAATAATAAAAAAATAAAATAAAATAAATAAATAATAATAAAATTAATAAAAGCTCATATAATTGATTGTTGGACAAGAGTGACTGCTGTGTTTTTAATGCTATTTTTTGTGTGATAAATATCTACATATATTAACAAAACACTATTATTTGATATACCGGTATATCCATTCTTTAAAGAAAAAAGTCTGCTATGCAGAAATTTTGATTTTCATTAGAACATCGAATGTTAAATAAAAGATTAATTTCGTGCCATCATTATATTTTTAAAATAAGATTTGTCATATTTATGATTTGTGGTGTTTTTAGCAGTGGTCAGAAAGATAATGATCTTCACCAATAATTTGCTGATTTTAAATTAATTAATACTTAATCATTATTTTTTTCTGATTATCGAAAAGATAGACATTATATATACGGTCCCTGGAGATATTTTACAACTGTACGATTTGCTATTGGAGATGACAATAGGAAAATTAAACATAATTCCAAATACGTTATATGCATGTTTCCAAGATTCTTATCTCGTGCCATAATTAAGATCTACTGTAAAATGACCTATTATATTCTTAGTTCGAAATCCCTCAATCCCAAATACAAATTCCTATTTGCTCGTCTAACGGCAAAAATTTTACATTTTACACAAACAAGAGTATTAATGATCGATAAATCGGATCAAAACCTAATGGATGTTTGGATTTGGTAAAAGGATTAAAAACAAATTTACAGATTATTTTCTCTTAATATTCTCTGAGGCATTCTTGAAAATCGGCGTAAGGACATCTTTTCTGTACTTATATATCGTATTTACAGAATATATAAACGTATAATCGTTTCCAAAACCAATTAGGAAATACGGAATTAAAAGAAACTACAGAGCTCAGGGATCAAATCAGACATACAATTCGTGTTTTAAGCTTATATAATATTTGTAAATAAAATATTACCAATGACAATGAAAGTAAATAAGTTTTTCATATTCCAGGGAATGAAAAATTATGCCAATTGTTTATTTTTTTATTGTCATGCGCTAATTTTAACATAGTAGTTCAAAATTTGAACATGACAATTACAAATATCTTTTTTAAATAGACAACCCATTTGTCTGAATCGTAATTGGTGTTATATTAATAAAAAACTGTTGTTAAATTTACAAAAATAAATAAATAGATGAATAAAGAAATAAAACACTACATGAGGAACTCCTCATTTTTGACAAAATATTTTAAGAATAGAAAGCAACTGAAATTGACCAAATTTTAAACTTGAATTATAACAACCACTAGTATTTCTACTTCAAAAAGATAGTCCAAAAAACTCTATTTTTGACTCCTATTTAAAAAAAAACATAAAGAAAAAAATATATATAAGGTTTTGCCTTTCAAATAACAGGGAACAACTGTTCCTTTACATGAACACATCCCCCACAATGATCGTGTATCGTTTTAGCCAAAGTGAACAGATGTTAAAACTAAACAGGAAACGTACACAAATATCTCCTTGTCGAACTCCTCACTTCAAAAAGAAAAGATTGATTCTAAAAGTTGAGAACAACTACGAATACGTTTACATGGACACTGATATTGTATGATTTAGCCACGGAATAAATTGGTATGGGACTGTTGTTACATGTTTGGGTCCCAAAACGGTCCAATTTTGATGCGTTTTTTATTACAAAACTAATTATTACACAAGCTTATCTGATCAAGATAAATGGTCAACAGAATGTGACTGTCCACTGTCTATAGTTAATTTAATATGATTAATAGAATATTTCAAAACCGAAAAATCACCCCATACATCAATCTGACAGGTATTTCAATGTCCCAGTGTGGAATTTCGTAACCCTTTCTCTAAAATGTCTCATGAAAGTGCTAATTTATTTGTTTTACTAAAATTTGATATCAATGATAAGGGTAGGACGCGATCAAGGACTCATACATCAACTTGAAACTTAAAACTAACGCTTTCAAAGCCCAATAGAAAAGTTTACGGTGAAAGTTCAACGCACCGTTCCCAAATAAAATAGATTTGTTCCGGTTATAAACATTTCCGACACAAATTAGCTGACCTAGACAATTGAGAGTAAATACTACACGGTACAAAATCTTGCTGAAGCGGAAAGAAATATTTAGTTCCGATTAAAAGTTTTTGTTCTAGCAGTTTGAAATAAGAGTCAAACTTTTCTTATGCCATGTGCAGCATTCTGAATATTTCTTTTGGTAAAAATTCAAAATTCTGCACATGACATTTACAACGAATATTTGACTTGAACATTGTAAAACAACTCAACAAAACGGACAATTTTATTGCAGAGTAAAAAAAAAAAACTGTCATAATAAGCGAATGCTACATCTCGAAGTAGGAAATAGAATGAAGGAAAGTTTTAAATATTTAAAACCCGGTCAAATTTTAAAATTATACACCACGATTGCCGCCTCATTACCCTGTGAATGGCATGCATGCTTGGCCCATATTTAATACCAATTTGAAATATGGTTATCTAGTTTTGCACGATATTATTTTGCAGATTTTTTTAGATAAAATGTTGCATTTAAAAAAAAGCACACGGGCAATAATTTACATCCAAGTCCAGAAAAAAAGTGTTTATCAATTCTTTCTATTTAAAAAATTTAAAGCTTCGAATATTCAGTGTGTGGAGAAGATATAAAATATAGATTACCAAATAACCAATGTTTTGTCCACGTTTGCTCCAAGTCATAAATAAAAATAATAAAATAAAATAATTTTCGATTTCTTACAATAGTTTCATTTAAAGCTCCAATATTTCAATATTTACCGAACATGTGTGTTATCAAGACCACCGAAAAACCACACGTTTGTCAATGGTCCAGAATAATCGACTTTAAGATTTTTGTCCGATCTTAATTTCACGGATTTACACCTACAGCCGAGATAAAAAGGGTTTTGTTCTTCCTTTTCAATTAAAGCCTACGACATTAACTGTGTGGTCAAGTTTCCAGATAACAAATCCTTTTGTCCGCATTGGCTGTCACTCATCCAGAAAAAAAAATGACTTTCTGATTTTGTCCTGTCCTTATTTCATGGATTTACACCTATTTAAATTGGATTATCCTATATATCATTGTGACAGTCACATAACTGGTATCACTTAATGTTTAAATAAAACTATTAAAACTGAACAAAATTCCGGAGATAAACGTCAAACAGAAGTTTGTCTTTGATGCATAATGAACTGGAAAAAAACTTCCGAATTTACAAAAGGGAGATCCTTAACTTGAATGTTGAACAAGTTTTTTTAATTGAGGAAAGATCCTGACCACCAGTGTAGAAATTTAAAAAAAAAATCAAAAGAAATTTTCAACCGTGATTTAATAGGAAAAAATCAATTTAGCGTGTGGCACAGCATCCTGTTTTTAAAATGATACTTTTGTAGTGATTGGATATCAAAACTTGAATGTTTCCGCAATTTGACGCTGCGAAATATAAGCATTTGTAAAATTGTGGTAACCGTAAGAATTCCTTTTGTAAACCTCTGTTAAATTCATTGTAAATTTTTGAAAAATATTGCTTTTTTCGGGAAATTTCAGTCGAAATTAAAAATTCGGTGCAAGTTTTTTCAAATGACGTTTTTCCAAGTGTAACAGCAAGGAACTCTTCACAATAAATTGTCTTTCAAGATTTTTGGTTCACTGTTTAATTTCTCATGCAAGACCCATTATTTTTCTAAATCAACATGTATTTATTTACTATATTGATGGGCGGAACAGACGCGAGCGCAATATAAAACCACTGTTTGTTCATTACGTATTATACGAACAACCCTTAGGATATGAGCTAATAAATCAACCATGTTTTTGTATGTCGTTGTTTATACATTGTCAAAGTCATAATGTTAACTGAAAGCGGGTAGAAATACCTTAAAACAGTGTAGTTGGTCAGTAGGTGAAATGTTACCGTAATATAACAACTTTCATGGTTGTTACGGAATTGTTCCTACGAAAACTGGAACTAAATGTATATAATGTAGAAATACCTTAAAACAGTGTAGTTGGTCAGTAGGTGAAATGTTACCGTAATATCACAACTTTCATGGTTGTTACGGAATTGTTCCTACGAAAACTGGAACTAAATGTATATAATGTATATAACTCGAAACTAAATCAAACAAAAGCTTTGAACGTTAAGTTTATTTTGAAAATGAATACAATGTTTAAACCATATCCATGATGTACGTTATGTTGTAATAGTTAGACTTTGATAATCAATGATCATAGTTGTCAAGTTCAGAAGTTCGAATAATAATAATAAGTATTATCATTATTATCATTGTTATTTTTATTATTATTTCTTACAAACTTTTCAAATATGTAGACAATGTCAAAAATGCATTTGTTACACAAATCGTTGGGAATACTGAGTTTGCTTACACGAGCCTTAAAAGCGTTTGCTTACAATATTTTGCGTCATGTTATTTGATTTGAATACTTGGAATATTGGTAAATTATAAAAGTACTCAAGAAAAACGGGATAGACAAGATCCAGGCGGATTCTTGTTAAATAAGATGATTCACAGTGTTATGAAAAATAAATTATGTGTGAAAATTATGTAAGAAAAACTTTTGAAGTTTCAGTCATAGTTGTAAGGATACCTAATCCATCAAATGATTTCTTTACGCAATCTTCATTAAAGAGAGAGATGTGTGCTACAAGGATACCCCTTGAGGTCATATCTGTTTTAACACATAATTTACATTTTTGAACATGGTCAAAAACGAATGAGGCGCCTGAATAACACTGTGTAAATCACAGAAAACAATTAAATGACTTGTATACGGGCGAGTAAATGTAGAAACGGAGAACAGAAACACGTTCAGTATAGCCATAAAAAAAAATTATTGTCCAAAAACGTGTAAGTTCCAGTAAATTGATATCTGATATATTGCTTTCAATTATACACGCAGATCAGGTTATAGATAGAATGATAAATGGGTGTTTGAGACAAACATATACATTTACAAGGACACATTTTAGGTCTTTCAAATTAAAAAAATATATACATTTTATGTTTGTATTTTTTTTTTTTTTTTTTTTTTTTTTTTGAAAAACCAATGTTTCATATTTTACCACCAGCGACTTGTTTTATTTAGCAATCTCAATTTATATTTAAAACATTCACTAAATGCAAATTGCAGTCATCCAATATCATTCCGTCATTAAACCACTGGTAGTGGAGAATACGTGCCACATTAAAGACTTAATTATGACCAACAAGAAGATATTTGTTGTTGTAATGTTGTTTAATGTTGCATCAGCAATTTTTTTTAGCTCTTCTCGACGAGAGCAAAGTTTATTATATCTATGGAATAATCTAAGAACAAAGTCATGTATGTGCGAGATGTGCAAGTGTGTATTATGGTCTGTCGTGTACTCGCGCGCACATAGGACGAATTTTTGGTAAGGTGCTAGCTCAGACAAGCACACCACTCCCCCAGTCTATTATACTGGCTCCAGTAGAACAAGTCGATACTCTGACATGGTTATGTCGAGCGCCTGGCGAGGATGCCACAATGCAATATCTCAAATTTAAGTCTTTTGTTTGACAACCCGGACGGGGATCGAACCCATGACCTCCCACTCTCGACGCAGATGCTCCATATCATCTAGCTACCGAGGCGATCACCGACAAGATCAACATCTCCAATCAAACTGGAGATGAGGAAGGTTTTGACAGATGATTTTGTTGCACCTTCTGCTTAGCTTATTTCTCATTATTTTGTTCCATTTCATTTAAACATTCGAGATAAAGAATAGTATAATGTTGAAGAAAACTTTAGCTTCAGTTGACAGATTTGTGATTATGGCCAGGACACCAGATACGTGAAGACTTGACACGATGACAAAACAAACAAAACGAAAAACTCAAACCTTTTAATACATCTCTTTGACATAAACAACACCTGTCTTTTTTAATATCTGAATATATCATACTTATTTAAACCATTATAAACATATAATGTCGAGTGATGCGTGTCAGATCTTCCAGCTGTTGTTTAAGACGTGGCGCGTGATCTAAAATCGTTTTTGGAACAGCATCTGTCACCAGAAAGAATGTGTATCTGATCTTACTTTATATTCAAGACAATGAAATGTAACACGTTATTATCACGCATCACTGAATTGATTTTACGCAACTGAATAAAGCATCAAGTACTGGAAAATATCAATTACATTCTGAAATTTTACGCGTCAAAAATTGTTAAAATGTTATATAGAGCGAAATTTCAACTCCCCACATTTGGACTACATGCTTAAAACACGTTTATGGCAATACTGTCATATACCAAGTTTTTATAAAAAAAATTTATAATCTTTTTAAATTGAGAATTGGCTGTTTATTTTATTCCATAATTAAATGGCTATACCTGAATGTTTTATTACTAATATTTTATTTAGGTCACATCGGATAAACATTTAAATAGGAAAAAAAGTATACGTTTTCAGAATTCATTATTTCTGTTTTTGATTTAGTGGGGTATTACATCCCAGTCAATAATATTTCACTTATATCGAGACGTCATCATCTACAGGTGAAGTGGCAGAAATTTTTCCTTTGCAGTGCGCTAAGGGCAATTTGCAGGTAGGGTTCTTTAGCGTGACAGGACCGCCGTGGCACGGAGCATCGGTTATGGTCTCCTCCGAATGACCCCGTGACTTTCATTTCTAAAATGCAGAGTGCTTGACGAAAGAACGGCCACTACTAAATTTCTGTTCTTTCGCCATTATTTCTGGTGTCGAGAATTTTATTTAGAGGAAGACAAAGGTTTAAACTTAGTTACCAACTGGACAGTAAAATATAATTACAACGCATCATCTTAACTCACTTTCGTATATAAGTAACCACATGGCTCGGAGAAAAGACACCCATCCACACTTTTTATCAAAATATCAAAATTCTTCTCTTAGCGTGCTCTCGCGCCTGGTTTAACTTTACCCTGGCCGTTGTCCCGGGGTACTTCACTTATAGCTTGGCGCCCCCTGTCCCTATGCACTCTCCTGCTCTTCCGCAGTGTTGGCATCTTCGTCTAAGTCTGAGTATAGCGCTTTATTAGTCAAATCATAAAAAAACTCAATTTAAATACACAGTCTGCACAATGGCCGCAAGGCCCCATGTAGACGTTAAACTCCGTCAATTCGTCTCGTCGCAGAAGAGAGAACAAAATAACGTGAACAACATAGAAAAGGAGGGTGGGTATAAAAGCCTTAATGTTTTCTTTCTTATAAAAAGAGAGAAACTTGAAATAGAATATAACACGTCTTTTCTTTTATAAGCAAACGCTAAGTAATAAGGGTCGGTAAATTGTATTCTCATCATAAAAGGACATTGTATATATCACATATACCACTTGACCATAACGGAGAGCAAATACTGACCGGAAGTTCTGTGTATGAGTTGTCAAGTGTTGTATCGGATGTATTTATAAAGTCTCAGTACTAACAATTGACTTATTATGCACTTGATAACAAAAGGTTACGATTTGGTGTTGAGATAAGTTATTCGACTAAAATGAAAATAACCAACTATCACTTAAAAAGTCACATCGAGTATTTGAACAAGTTCTTTACTTACGCTTCATTGTGTACCTTATGATCTGTGTTTATCGAGTTTTTAATAATTCTATTCAGATCAAAATCGGTTTATTTTTCATATTTATTTACAAGGGACGATACTTTTATATTTTGGTAAACATTAATGCAAAGTTTCTTTTCAATCAAATCAGGTTAGAAGTTCAAGTTATCTAATCCGCAAAATCATATTCAAGACTATGATATTATCTTCTACTATTTGTCACATGTAAATAAATACTGTCAGTCTATCGCGTTCTCCTTTTGAATTTTAAAAAAAATCTCAAAGCAGCTTAGCTTACAAATTTATCCGTACTTCAAAATCATGTTTAACCTATAAAATTTTCAAAACGTTACCCTTAAAGGAATGATGGCGATTAGCAGGGGCTCCTTTGTACACCGCCCAGCTTTTTGTCTGACTACTTGGGGATATTTTCTGTCATGTTTTATTTTTGTTTAGCTATTTAGCTATTGCGTAACACAAACTTTAATTGTCACGTAAAAACCAAACAAAAATTCAAATATATATATATATATATATATATATATATATATATATATATATATATATATATATATATATATATAAAACTTTAACATCATGTTTTGTTTTATTTTTAATGCAGGACCTTAAACATGTCCCGAAAACAAAAGGCTTGCATGTGGAGGGTTTAATGTTAATATTTCCCATATGCATAGCTTTGGATGACAAAGTGTACCCGTATACTAGTACCTTAATACAGTAGGCGAACTACCAAACTGTCCTACAATAAATTCTTCTTGAACAGCAGTTGACCAGAACATCTGGTGAATCGAACAATATCGGAACAGTTGGAATGAACACCTGGGGCATCAAATACCAAAAAAAAAGTTTTACACAAAATCTAACCCCCCCCCCCCCTTAAACTCTACAGAACAAAACAGTTACTGAACATTTAATCTATCACACACAACGAGAACAGTGAGTCTAAACACCTAGTCCATCATACACCACCACAACAGTCTGTTTGAACATCTAGTCCATCATACACCACCACAACAGTCTGTTTGAACATCTAGTCCATCATACACCACCACAACAGTCTGTTTGAACATCTAGTCCATCATACACCACCACAACAGTCTGTTTGAACATCTAGTCCATCAAACACCACCACAACAGTCTGTTTGAACATCTAGTCCATCATACACCACCACAACAGTCTGTTTGAACATCTAGTCCATCAAACACCACCACAACAGTCTGTTTGAACATCTAGTCCATCAAACACCACCACAACAGTCTGTTTGAACATCTAGTCCATCATACACCACCACAACAGTCTGTTTGAACATCTAGTCCATCAAACACCACCACAACAGTCTGTTTGAACATCTAGTCCATCAAACACCACCACAACAGTCTGATTGAATATCTACTTCATCAAACACTTCCACAACAGCTGAACCGAACACCTAGTCCATTAAACATAACGAGAACAATCTGAATGAACATCTAGTTCATCAAACATAATGTCATGTGCTGATTTTGAATGCATTATGAACATCTAGTCCATCAAACATTACGAGAACAATCTGAATGAACATCTAGTCTATCAAACATAACGAAAACGGTCTGAATAAACACCTAGTCAATCAAACATAACGAGAACAGTCTAAAGGAACACCTAGTCCATTAAACACCATGACCACACATGACTTAACATCCAGTCCATCAAAGCTGTAAAAAATGGTTATCAAATTGTGTCAATGTGTCCATTGCAGTTATATCATTTTTAGTGAAGAAAGTGGACAATTGAGGAGGTATAATATTGATTATATATAGTTCTGGGTGTTCAAAGTTAATGGCAACACGCCTCAAACATATTACAAGTATCAAAATTACTAAATTTGAATCCATTGTTGTTAAAAACTGGAATTCGTGGTTAAAATATTTGTAACAAATTAAATTTTTATAGTCTGGGGTGTGTCCATTGCAGTTATATCACTTTTGGTGAAGAAAGTGGACAATTGCGGAGGTATAATATTGATTATATATAGTTCTGGGTGTTCAAAGTTAATGGCAACACGCCTCAAACATATTACAAGTATCAAAATTACTAAATTTGAATCCATTGTTGTTAAAAACTGGAATTCGTGGTTATAAATCACAACGATATTGAAAGCTTTTAAAGTGTACCTAAGGGCTATCATGATTTACTAGGGCTCGTGATACATGTTGGCAGTTCTTTTATAAGTATTTTTTTTTTTTTAATTTCAAAATCGTTCTTCTGCTAAAATGTTCCGTGAACCCGAAAAGTTCATAAATAGTCGAAGTAGAATAAAAAAAATTGATTTACAATCCAGCCAAGATTCTATTACTTGACCTCACCAAGCGGTCAGTTTTGATATGGTGGAGCAATTAGAGTGCCCGGAGAAAAACACCGGCAAGAAAACCAACCGACGTTCTATAACTA
Organism: Tegillarca granosa; assembly: GCA_029721355.1. Taxonomy (NCBI): domain Eukaryota; kingdom Metazoa; phylum Mollusca; class Bivalvia; order Arcoida; family Arcidae; genus Tegillarca; species Tegillarca granosa. Next base: position 17,771,757 of record CM056606.1, on the reverse strand, counting down.
GGGTCTATGCAAATGAGATTCAAACGCAGGCAATAAAAGACAGCGTGATATGTATGCGCATGCTTCGCTAAGGCCCCAAATAGAAAGAAATCTCAAGCAAACACAGAAGTTAGACTTTAGGCAAATTGGTATCACTGACTGGTTATTGCTGCCATTTCCTAATTAACAGATCTGACCTTTCACAAAGGCCATCACATCAAATTGTTTCAAGCTTTACGATATCTTCTAAAGGTTAACATGATGGATCGCTCTTCAAATTTTACATTACAGCTTCAATAATTATCCGTTGTTCAACCAAAGTGCTTCTTTACTTGTAACCCCATCATATCATATACTCAGTGTATGTCAAAACCTTAATAATAGGTATGTTACATTGTAGCCATTCCCACCGATATTGAATTGTGTTCGTTCTATGACTAAATTATGTGTTGAAATAAAACTATTACAAAAAAGGCTTGAATGACGGATAAATATTACTAAACATTATAGTGATCGGCTACTATTATCCACTGGACTATGTAATCATTCGTTATGTTATTTATAAGAATGCTTCTCATCTTAATCACAGCTACAAACATTTGTTCTATGCCCTTTATGCCATGGGAAAATTGTCCGATTTCCAAAGTATTTGTGGGAAAAATATTTCTTAATTTCAAATGTACGCCTTTTTCTAGAATTCTAAATTATTATGAATAAAATTATGTGACCGTTTTTATTGTGGGAAACGGCTATCTTGAATAAACACAAATCTTACTCTGACATATTAAACACTTAATTAAAAAGGCCAGCAAGTGCTAATTAAATTTTAATTGCTAATTCAAAGTGGATGATGGGTTTGGCTACTGCATAAAATTGTGTTAATTATAGCTCATTTTCTTTAAAAAAAAAGTGAAAGAATTTTTTTTAAAATTTATCCCCAGAAAAAAAAACCAAACAAACAAAAATCATATATTCATTTATCTAATTGGCTTCATACCACGAGTTTCATCGACTTCCATAGCAACTGACCTCGAGTTTATAGTGCTCCTAGATCAACGGGTAAATGTTCGTTCACGATAAAATAGGGTGCCAGTAACGTCTAACATTGTCGGGCCATCAGCATTGTTTGTCCCTATTTAGTTATTGGTAGTCTATTAGCACACCATTACACTGATGGATCTTGATTCTTACTAATATCTGTCGGTGTAGCACTATTTGATAACATACAGCATAGCGTTAGATACTACTAAGTATTCTGTTTGATCTTCAGACACCTCTTCTGCTGTGCAATCTCGGAAGTGTTTATACCCTTCCGATCCAGAAATATTAATCAAGATGAAAGCATTGTTGAAAATGTAGACGGAATTAAGATCTAGCGGACAAGCAGTAGTAGTTTTGTAAAACAGGTCCTGAATTTGAATTATTTACAAAACTTTCGTCTTAAACACCAATGTCATGAATTTCTAATTTTTACAGACAGAAATATTCTAAATTCTGCACATGGCACAGAGATCATTGAAGCGGCATTGTTTCACCTCGGATTCTAACTTACACCTTATTCTGTATAACGTTGTTTCGCGTATTTTTGAGTTTTCATCTGAACCAACACGATTGTCTTTATTTTGCGATTGGTCTTGTTTCCGGTCTATAATTATTAAAATACAGCATCGCATCACAGCAGGAAAGTGGACGTTGGTCAAAGACATAAAACAGATTTAGTGGGCGCCTTAATTTCTCCAATTTCATCATCAAACTGACCAATACTTAGATACTTCATTATGATAAGGTTATTTAGACAGATAAAGTTATTTACACGTGGAATATAAAAGTATTAGTCGGTGTAAATCTGTCCAAATATCTACTATCTGTCGGTCAGTATCTTATGGTCACTAACGGTCAGTACTTATCAACTGGACAACTGGAAGCAATACTTGTTGCCTCATTGAATTAAACCGATCATACAAAGATAAGATCTACATGCGTATCTCGGGTTTCATTTAAAACATGGACCATATTTTCTCCCGACTGAGGTGTTCGCTCACTGGGTGTAACTTATGAGGAGAAACACGCGTTGTATTCTGTCACATCAGATGTCGATATCTTTTGATGTTAAACGCGTTCGATTGACGCACTACTTTTCAGTCGTCACATCTTAAGTCGAATAGCGTTGTCGCTAATGCGGGATTTTTTATTTCCGAACCAAGATTACTTTACAAATAGACTCAGTTCTGAAGTGATGAAGAATCCCAGACGACCGAAACCATCGAATATCGAGCTGGCTAATTACTTCCAAGTATATTCTGACCAAGCTGGATTCGAACCAACATGGTGAGGAACTATGACCAGTGGCCCGGTGCTTAAGCCCCTAAACAACTCTGCTATCTATGTTAATATCGTTTTAAATATTGAACGTCTATTTATACCAAGAAATTCACATTCTAGCTAACCATAGATTCGTGTACGTCATTACACATTCCACCCATGTCATTTCACTTATATCGAGTTATTACCAATTATAGGGTTTTCTTTTTGGCAACAGACAATATCAACTCTCACAGACAATCGATTTTCAAGGTTGTAATATCCTACTTATACGCGAAATGGGCAGTTTGAGTGGTCGATCCGAGGCCGTGTGGTTACGATATGTTTGTTCGCGTCCTCTTATAAACATGTCATTTGCTATTTGAAAATAAAATGATTTCCCTGTTGTTGATTGAAGACATTTGTCACATAATGACATATATGATTTTTTTTCAATTGTCGAAGCAAGTCGTTTTTTATGAATAAATATAAGACTTATTTCATTATTTGGACTCGCAACACGATTACATGACACTTTGAACTCAAGTTATAAGTAAAATTACATCACACAAAAGTAACACAGGACCTTTAGACAAATATCAGTGTTAAAATGTTGACATATTATAATTGATAACTAATGTTCCATTTATAAAAATATATTTAAATATTATGTTAAACGGGTCAAAGATGAAAGGGTCGCGACGAAAAGACAAGAATTCGTTTGTAATGACCACGAGTCCATAAATAAATAGCCATCGGTCATTTTTCACACCAAGGAAGTGTACCATGGGGAACAAAAAAGTGGCCATAGGTGTATATATATAGAAAGCAGGATTGCAATTTAGAGACTCAGTGTGATTTCAATGGCTGGTGGAAAATGTGTCAAGTCTTAATTAACTACAATGGTTTTATGGGGGAGCATTAAGCCACCCCTCCCGCTAATCTGTTGTTAAAGTTAGAGATGTTTTTACAAAAACTGCATAAGGATTAGAAGAATTATCTTAAAAGGAAATCAGATACCATTGAAATCATTCCCACCGGTGAAATGGACATATCAGATTTTTATCTTTAATTTAATGTTTGAGTTCTGTCTGAAGTCATTATCTCTTTAAAAACTATTCACCACTGACAATACACATAAAACATCTTTAAATGGTTTACTGATCCTTAAATTGTCTTCTTTTCTTTGGTTACACTTAAAACCTATTATTATTTTGACCACATTTGAATCTTATTGAGTGGGGGAGGTCTATATGGGTTATCTCTTATCAAAGTTATTTACTTTGAGTAACCATAATTAATTAAAACAACGTGTTGAGATCTTAACTATGATTATACAAAAAATATGTATTTTTTTATAATTTATTTTCTAAATCTACATATACAAACACGTCTTTGGGATTTTTCAAATCTGTGAATTAAAGTCCTTTTTGTTTGTTTAATTTTTAAAATAAATTAACACTTTTTTACAACCAATTGAAAACAAATACACACAAAGTGGTCAATTATGTACATGTACAATGATGGAATTGAATTGAATTCAAGTGATCATTTTAATCATTGTCATTTTAATTAATTTATTTTTGTTTACAAAGTTATACAAACTTGAAACCAAATAAATCTGAACAATAATACCTTATATCGGTATATATGTAAAGTTGGGAGATAAACGTATTATGTGTAAATTATCAAGTCACTCAAGATATAGCAATAAAATGTCTACGCAAAATGAGGCACCATTGGGGTAATGCAGTTAAACTACGATAATTATTTTAAAATTTTGTCAATTTAACAAGGAATCATTTCTTATAATATGCCATTTTACGAGTTATATCATTGGACATTTAAGAGTTTAACATTTATATTTTAAATTAATACCATTTCTTATATTACCCCACCTGTATCCCCATTTTCGCTGCATCAGCCATCTGCTCTATACTCATGACATCAACAAATACGAATATATTTTATGTCCGGAATTTACATGCAGTATAAATTACGAATTTCAAAATTTAGATAAATTTAAAGGTTGCAGTACTCACCGCTTTGTAATAAACTCCTAAAATATTATGCTTTGTCCATTTTCTTAAAAAAATATTGTGTATTTTTATCGTAAACTTTAACCTAAGGAGGAGGCCATGTTGGTCTGTTTTCCTTGTTGAATAAAGCGCTCTTCCGTGACGTCACAGACTTAACGACTCGTGAATGGTTACTGACAGGTGCGAGTGTTATACTATAGTCCGTTTCAATTTACGAATTATGACTAGGTTATGATTTTTTGTGAAGAAATATATTATTTATTTATTTATTTATTTATTTATTTATTTATTTATTTATTTATTCATTTATTCAATTATTCACATGATAAAAATATTATATATTTATTTATTTATTTATTTAAGTTTTATTTTTGGAACTTTAGATTCATTTATTTTCAACTATTCGGCGTATGTTTTTTGGTCTGTCAAACTTTTCGGCCCCTAGTGTCACTGATGAGGAATGATTTTCCGAAATGTGCATATCTGGCACATCAAAATTTAGCAGGTATTTGTTATATATTTAATATCATAAGGTATTAAAACTTACTGTCTGATCTGGAACATTAAGACTTGAACATCGTATGGACACAATTTTATGAAGTCTCTGCAGTTTATTTTTTAATTTAGATAAGCTTCAAAGTTTTGATAATATTTGTTGAGCCTCAGTTCTATTGAACTTGCAAACTAGAAGCACTTATTGTGAAAATTCTTTACTGACCACAAATGAAACTGTAGATGATACGCCTTTTACCATTCTTAAAATAAAAAAAAACTTACTAATGAAGTGTTTGTCAAGGTTTGTCCGTCCGTTCTCTCTGTCTGCCAGATTGCTTCATAGATTATCCAAACAAGCAGGCTGAGGTGGTTTGGCAACAAGGAGCGCAGTACAAGATCCGTGCACTGGTGAATGTCACTGGTAACGGTCTTCAGGTTGCCCAAAACTGACCTAGGATGACCTAATGAAATGGGACCGTAAGTCCCTAAGAATGGGTGATACTAATCCACTGGATCGCCGAGGGGGAGACTTCAGGCCTAAAATGAATAATCAAAGGCCTGTGTAATCTAATCAGGATAACGATGGTGATGATAATGACGACGATGACGATTTAATGATGAAGATGATGATGATGATGGTGGTGGTTGTGATGATGATGATGATGATGATGATTATTATTATTATTATTTCATCTTCAAAACTTAAATTTATTTTGATGCAATTTCGTCTACTTTTATACACTGATAGACTCTATTTTTGATTTTAGAGGTCAGAGGTCAAAGGCCAAGGCTACTATTGCTGCAAATACCTTTAGAGACCCTTGATCTATTCATCACAAAATAACTTTGAATTCATGAAACTTGATAAAATTTAATTTAACTTTGAACACTGATAGTTATTGCCTATTTTTGAAGATCATAGGTCAAATGTCAAGGACACTGTAACTATAAATAGGTTAAAGCTTTCCGCTTATAAAATCAAGTTTGCATTGTCTAGTTCATTACATAATGTAACTTTTTAAAAAAAAAATGTTTATCTTGTTACATGTATAATAAAATGAAATAACGAAATAAATAATTAATTAAATAAATAAATAAGTAAATAAAACTGATAAAGTTAGTCAGTTTGTGACATACTTCTCTCTCAGTAATGAACACGATTCTTTCGAAAGAGACGTTAAGCCGTTGGTTCCGTGTATCCGACAGCCTAACGGGGCACGAAAAAGACCCCTTATGTTTTTCGAAAACAGAGGAGGCGTTTATGCCTTTCACTTATATCAAAAACGACATCCATTTTTTCGACTCCCCCTTAATTAAAGTTCCTCATTCGATCACAGGCTTCAAATAACCCCACCCACTATATTTTTTAAATCAAAATTTGAAATTTTTTCTCTTTGAGGGCTCTATTTCACACTGGTTCTGTTATCCTCTGGCTGTTGTCACCTGGTGCTCGCCTTGTCAATCGGCGGCCCTTTCTCCTCCGCCTTCTACTACTTTGACAAAACCAGGAGACGGTCGGGGTTCGAACCATATACGAAGCGAGCATTCTACCAACTGAGTTACCGTAGTGGTCACACTGCCAAAGTAGACGATGTCATTAGTTTCGACTATGGTTATTTTTAGAGAAACCTTTTGAGAAAAAATTTGCTTATTCAAGATGAGAAATGACGCAACTTACGTCTGTGTTTATTTTTAGATCCCTGTGATCAATTTATAGTTACGTTTGAGGGTATGTTCACATCCACTTCAAACAATGTTTCGTTTGTGTTTATTTTCGGATTCCTGCTGAACAATATCGCAAATAACGCATATGTTTGAACAATATCGCAAATAACGCATATGTTTGAACAATATCGCAGATAACGCATATGTTTGAACAATATCGCAGATAACGCATATATTTATATTTAGATTCCTGTTGAATAATGTCGCTAGTACATTTGAGGTTATTTTGAGATTTCAGTTGAACACGTCGCTATTTTCGCCTATGTTTAAGCTCGGATTCCTGTTTAATAACGTCGCAAGCTTCGCTCCAGGTATTGTTTAGATCTCTGAAAAATGTCGCGAGTTACTTCTGAAGTTATGTTTAGATATATTCTTGAAGCTATTTCTGTTGAACAATAAACATCCGATGTAAATTGCTATTGCTGTTGAGCAATGTCGCTAGTTAAGTTTATATTCCTGTTGAACAATGTCGCAAGTTACGCCTAAGGTTATGTTTAGATCCGTGTTGAACAATGTCACAAGTTACGCCTGAGGTAATGTTTAGATCCGTGTTGAACAATGTCGCAAGTTACGCCTGAGGTTACGTTTAGATCCGTGTTGAACAATGTCGCACGTTACACCTGAGGTTATGTTTAGATCTGTGTTGAACAATGTCGCATGTTACGCCTGAGGTTATGTTTAGATGCGTGTTGAACAATGTCGCACGTTACACCTGAGGTTATGTTTAGATCTGTGTTGAACAATGTCGCAAGTTACGCCTGAGGTTACGTTTAGATGCGTGTTGAACAATGTCTCAAGTTACGCCTAAGGTTATGCTTAGATCCGTGTTGAACAATGTCGCAAGTAACACCTGAGGTTATGTTTAGATCTGTGTTGAACAATGTCGCACGTTACACCTGAGGTTATGTTTAGATCTGTGTTGAACAATGTCGCACGTTACACCTGAGGTTATGTTTAGATCTGTGTTGAACAATGTCTCACGTTACACCTGAGGTTATGTTTAGATCTGTGTTGAACAATGTCGCACGTTACACCTGAGGTTATGTTTAGATCTGTGTTGAACAATGTCGCACGTTACACCTGAGGTTATGTTTAGATCTGTGTTGAACAATGTCGCACGTTACACCTGAGGTTATGTTTAGATCTGTGTTGAACAATGTCGCACGTTACACCTGAGGTTATGTTTAGATCTGTGTTGAACAATGTCGCAAGTTACGCCTGAGGTTACGTTTAGATCCGTGTTGAACAATGTCTCAAGTTACGCCTGAGGTTACGTTTAGATCCGTGTTGAACAACGCCTGAGGTTACGTTTAGAGTCGTGTAGAACAATGTCTCAATTTACGCCTAAGGTTATGTTTAGATCCGTGTTGAACAATGTCACAAGTTACGCCTGAGGTTATGTTTAGATGCGTGTTGAACAATGTCACACGTTACGCCTGAGGTTATGTTTAGATCCGTGTTGAACAATGTCGCACGTTACGCCTGAGGTTATGTTTAGATCTGTGTTGAACAATGTCGCATGTTATACCTGAGGTTATGTTTAGATGCGTGTTGAACAATGTCACAAGTTACACCTGAGGTTACGTTTAGATCCGTGTTGAACAATGTCACAAGTTACGCCTGAGGTTATTTTTAGATGCGTGTTGAAAAATGTCGCAAGTCACGCCTAAGTTTACGTTTAGATCCGTGTTGAACAATGTCTCAAGTTACGCCTGAGGTTATGTTTAGATCCGTGTTGAACAATGTTGTTAGTTACATTTGAGGTTGTGTTTAAATAAATCTTTTGGGATTATTAAACAAACTTATTCTTGTTTAAATAGTAACTCCTATGTTAATTTTTGATCGCTGTCGAACAATATCGCAAGTTACGCCTGAGGTTATGTTTAGATCAGTGTTGAAGAATGTCGCTAGTTACTTCTGAGGTTATGACTAGATCAATGTTGAACAATGTCGCTAGTTACATCTGAGCTTATGACTAGATCAATGTTGAACAATGTCGCTAGTTACATCTGAGGTTATGACTAGATCAATGTTGAACATGTCGCTAGTTACATCTGAGGTTACGTTTAGATCCGTGTTAAACAATATCGCTAGTTACATCTGAGGTTATGACTTGATCATTGTTGAACAATGTCGTTACTTTCGTCTGAGGTAATGACTAGATCATTGTTGAACAATGTCGCTAGTTACGTTTTAGTTTATGTTTATATTTCTGTTGAACAATGTCGCTAGTTACGCCTGTGTTTATGTTCAAATTCCTTTAAACAATGTCGTTAGTTACGCCTGTGTTTATGTTCAGATCCCTGTTGAACAATGTCGCTATTTACCTTGATGTTATGTTTAGATTCCTGTTGATGAATATATCGCTAGTTACATCTGAGGGATTTACATTCATTTATTTTCAACTGTTTGACTTATGTTTTTATCTATCAAACTTTTCGGCCCCTGTTGTCACTGATGAGGAATGATTTTTACATATGGCGCATAAAAAAATTAACAGGTATTTTTATTATATATTTACATCCATGTTAAACGGTGTCGCTAATTACGCCCGTGTTTATGTTCGGATTCCTGTTGAATAATGTCGCAAGTTGCGTCTAAGGTAATGTCTAGATTCCTGTTGAACAATGTCACTAGTTACGTGTAGGATTATTTTTAGACCCTTGAACAATGTCGCTAGTTACGTATGGAATTATTTTTAGATTCTTGAACAATGTCACTAGTTTACGTTTGGGGTTATGTTAATGTTATATTTGCACTTCGATGTTGTTTTTGTTTGCAAATATAATTTTAATAAACAAACTGTCGTTATTTGAATTTATTTTCCTTTATTTTGTTGAATAAAGTTAGATCTTGCTTATGTTTTATTCTGGTTAACTCTTTACCCTTGTCGCGCCTTTACTAAAAACGACAAGAACACATCTAATCAGATGCTTCAGGGAAGTCTTTCTTATTTTACAACACAAAACATAACAATACACAACAACAGAAATACAAGTTAGTAATAACAATTTGTTTCGAAAAGTCGCGGATGTTGTCCGATCTGTCTCAGGTTTTGAACGGACAACGTAACGATCATACCAAGTTTTACAATTTCATTTTACGTGTTGTCCAATCTGTCTCTGGTTTGTACAGACAACACAACGATCATACCAAGTTTTACATTTCATTTTACGTGTTGTCCGATCTGTCTCTGGTATGTACAGACAACACAACGATCATACCAAGTTTTACAATTTCATTTTACGTGTTGTCCAATCTGTCTCTGGTATGTACAGACAACACAACGATCATACCAAGTTTTACAATTTCATTTAAGGTGTTGTCCGATCTGTCTCTGGTTTGTACAGACAACACAACGATCATACCAAGTTTTACAATTTCATTTTACGTGTTGTCCAATCTGTCTCTGGTATGTACAGACAACACAACGATCATACCAAGTTTTACAATTTCATTTTTACGTGTTGTCCGATCTGTCTCTGGTATGTACAGACAACACAACGATCATACCAAGTTTTACAATTTCATTTTACGTGTTGTCCAATCTGTCTCTGGTATGTACAGACAACACAACGATCATACCAAGTTTTACAATTTCATTTTTACGTGTTGTCCGATCTGTCTCCGGTATGTACAGACAACATATCGAAACACGTAATTAAAGAGAAAATATTTCAGATTGACAGATTTAACAAAATCACATTTACGTGGTCTACATCTGTTTGAATATTATCAATTATACTGTAGTAGCTTTAACAAGAATAAATTAATAATCGTAAGAGGCTGACAAGTGAGGTTGCCACTTACAAATCAATTAGTTAGCATTTGACCGGCACTGGCGGCTGTTGTTGCGCTGGTTGTGGCTGTTGTCCAGGTTGTTGCAGCTCTGAGTCCGGTTGCTCCGCCGGTTGCGGGGCAGGTTTCTGCACTTCGGGTGCTGGCTGTGCCGGCAAACGTTGTTGTTGGTGTTGTTGTGACTGTTTTGCTGCTTCTGTTTCTGCTGTTGTTGTGGTTGCTGTTGCTGCTTTTGTTGTGACTGTTAGTGCTGCTTAATATTCAATTAACTCTAAAATTCACCAAGTTTTATTCCCAATCCTTCGATTATTCGATATCTTAATTGACACTTCAGGATATTCAAATAAACTTTGCAATCCATATTGTGTTCCCGCTGAGAACAGTTCTCAATTAAGTGAAATGATTTTACTCAAATTTAGTTGCATTTAGTTAGAATATTTTGTTCATATTTCCATAATTAATATGTTTACTTCGGTTAAAATAACCTTTTAAATATTAGACTCTTGACCATTGCCTGGCCATTTATTGGATACATTCATACTGAATTCAACTTCTTGCACTATATTCTAACTAATTTATAACAATCCTATGGTGCAAAGTAATTTTTTTAAAAACTAATTCAGTAAATAGTCAAAATGCTTAAGATGATAACCTACTACACCACACATCAAAAATGTCATTATAAAATTAAGATACATCCATTAAAAAAAGAAAAAGTCAAATCACTTTAATTAAATAAAAAAAGTTTTGATAAATTTGGCCAATAACAATTACATTTTAACGTCTAAACGATGCATTTATTTTACTATAACATTTATGCTGCAACAAGTACATGCAAATCTTGTTGTTGTCGTGTGGTTTAACGTCGCATCATTCATTGCAAAAAGTATAAGGATAGAAAAAAATTATTAAATTGATAATAAAAATAACTTGCCACATGACACAAGTAAACGTGTCATATATATATATATATATATATATATATATATATATATATATATATATATATATATATATATATATATATATATATATATATATATATTTTTTTTTGAATTAAATATTCAAAAATTTGTGACATCACAAGTTGTCATATTACCAAATATTTCTATGAAAAACTTTAAAAATTTATAATATGAAAAAAAGTAATTGAAAAAAAAAAATTAAAAAAAATAATAAAAATAAAGAAAAATAAAGGTATGAAGATTTCATAACGTGTGCATTTAAAAGTTTAATCATTTACCACAGTGAAACTATACAATTTCCTAACGTAAAGTAGGTAATTTTAGTTTCTATAGTAACGGATAACGTCTACCATGCCGAAATTGTTCATATTGTAACTATGGTAACAAAATCGTTGATGACTGACATAAAATTACGTTTACTTTTAGATACCATTCAAAGGGCAAGTGATTTAATTCTAATACAACGTAACGTAATGGTCAGTGTGTCCAGTTGTTTATAGAGGACAGTGGTCACTAACAGCAATTAAGAACTTCTTGTCATAAAATATTCAGATGGCTTACATAGATAATGGTCAATAGAATTCCAAAATGACCAACCAACTGAATTGTGTAGATATACAAAGCTTTGATGACCCGTCAAATATTTGACCTGTGATTTGAAATTTATAAGAAACATTCCTTTTGGTAAACGAAATGAAAAAAAACACATGTACTTCAAAATGGCCATATATTTTCGCTGTCAGGTAATAATAATAATAATAACAACGACGAAGATAATAATAATAATAATAATAATTATTATTATTATAATATTTTAAAACTATTTTTTATTTGAAATCGCTTTTTTCATCAAAGTTTTACGAAAACGTCTTTTTCCCAATCCATTTCTTACACAAAAAAATTTTTTCCTGTCGAATTATTATGAAATCCTCTTTTTACCGCCAAATTCTTAAGAAATCGTCTTTTTACAGACAAAATCGTCTTTTTTTAAAATCGAATTTTACTTATATCGTTTTCTTTCCCGTCGAATTTTACTATGTCGTTATTTTTCTATCGAATCATCTTATGAAATTGTCTTTTGTTCCATCGAATTTTTACTTTTATTTTGATGAAAATTGACAATCATTTGCGATATTGAACTAACGTCATAGTGTGACGAATCGGTTATTTATGAGGAACGAGATACTTGAATACTGATTTGATACAATTAAAAATTTAAAAGTTTAATTACTTAGGCCAATAGTTCGTTATCTTAGAAAAATAAGGGGCGGGGAATCGTTTTTCCGGTTCAAGGGGGGTCATATTTAACCCCTATAATTAAAAAAATAGTCTTACACAATGGTATTACCCATATTCAAGCATGATCGTTGGAAGATAACGTCAATCCTATTCAAGTGTCAAGGATGACCCGACAGTAAATATCCATTATTTAAATATTCTCCTGATTACCCCATTGGTCAATTACCCATCTTACGCCATTATCCTAATTTTCAATTTTTTTCAGGTGGAAAATTAATTTGCATAAATTAGATATAATTCAATGAAGGTGTCAAAAGTTAAAGCAGTGGGCTATTTCATACTTATTGCAATTTGTTGAGTTAATTTAGGATCTCCCGGGGGACCTGTCACCTAATGTATTGAGTTCGGTTACCTTAGTGTTCAACAAATTTCATCTTTTGTAAAAACCATATTCCATATACCTGGACAAAGCTACAGGGGATATCGCGTGCCGTAGACCCAACACCTGTTCATATCTGAGGACAGGAGGGCACACACACACACACACACACACACACACACACACACACACACACACACTGATTCTGTTAATTTTGAAAACAAGAGGACAGATAATATGATAAAATGGAAGAAAATAAAATAAAATAAATAAAATAAAATAGTAAAATAAAAGAAAATAAGATAAAATATTCAAACAATTATAATAACGAAGTGTAGAATGTATACTATTTTCAAAAGAAAAAAAAAATTCTAATAAAGGTCATATGGGAACTATAAGCGTGTGGAGACCGAAAAGAAAGTTGGCTTAAAGAGTTGAGTTGAGTGATTGTCTATAACGTCCCAGTCAAGAATATTTCACTTATATCGAGACGTCGCCAACTATAGGCGAAAGTGCAGAAATTTTGCCTATGTGTTGCAATGATGGCATGATACAGCAGGGTCCTTTATCGTGTCACGCCAAACGTGACACGGGGCCTCGTTTATTTTAAGTTCGTCCCGAAAGAATCGTGACAATCATGCCGAGTGCTTGGCGAAAGAACAGTCACTACCCACTTTCTTTGGTCAGACCCGGTCGGGGTTCGAACCCATTGACTGAAAGAGACCTGTTGTATTATTTTTGTTTTAATTGAAGAAATGAAAGACCGCCAACGTGTGGCATGCTACACATGTTATTATTATTATTATAATTTTTTTTTTCGTTTTAAACTTCATGCAATTTCGGACAATATCTCTTAACCGAAGTTGAAAACTTTCTTACGCCAACATCGTGCGACTTTCGGATCTGACCCAGTCGTAATAACTTTCAGTGACTCGAGAGGCGTCAGAAATGACATTGAAATTGAATCTTTCAAATGGGTTACTTGATTTATGGTGAATGTTTGCAGTGCATGTACGGCAGTCGAAATCTCAAATTTTATGACCACAATTGCAAATTCTTGCGCATTCTAGAAGTTTTCGCATTCTGTTTTCACAACACCTGAACTGTCAATCGATTGCGCAATTGGCATCACGTGACAAATGTAAATATCATGTGACATGTGTAAAAACAAGATGAGGAAGATATCTTTGTTATTGACAGCTAAGAAGAAAAACAGACGAGAAATCGGATATCTTCAATTGAAGTAATTCTTCGAGTGTTGTTGAGTGCGGTTTTTGTTTGATGTAATCATTTAGCCAATATTTTGTTTGATAATTTCAATGTAAAATTTTATTACAAGAAAAGAAAGATATTCAAATTACAGAAAAGCCAATGTTTACTTTTTTTGTCAAAATATTATTTTCCTTGGTCTTTTTCACTTGCCAGAAGATATCGACAAATGCTAGTATTTAAGTGATATCATCATTTCTTCACCATTTACGATGTTTATATTTTAGCCTTATCAGTTATTTTAAATCATAGACTTGAAACAGAACTAAGCTATCTATAAATTGCAGTTAATATTAATATTTTTTTTTTGTCAAAATATTTTTTTGGTCTATTTAATAAATTTTTACAAATTATGTCATGAAAAAAAAAAACAGATGTCGGTATATATTTAATCTCAATGCAATATCTGAATTTCAACAGATTTGGAAAATTTTTATTGAAAAACATAATGATTGTCAAGTTGTGGGCTTTTCAGTCGTCTATCTGAAAGTTTTATTTTACAAATTAAACCATATTTGAATTATATCAAATAAACTGATAAATAAATAAATAAATAAATAAATAAATAAATAAATAAATAAATAAAATAAATAAATAAATAAATAAAAATAATATGAAATAAATAATAATCATTTTTATGTTTTCAAATCAAATCGTTCGTTTATAAAAGGTTATATATAATGCCATAAAAATTTTGCCCATGATAGCTTTTAAATCTGTTAAGATCAACTGCAACTAAGTAAAAAGCATCAATTTATCATCATCGACAGCAATTAGACAGACCAATGGTCAATTTTATTAGACTATTATAATCTTATTCCAAATTTGAGAGAGAGAGAGAGAGAGAGAGAGAGAGAGAGAGAGAGAGAGAGAGAGAGAGAGAGAGAGAGATTATTCAATAAATAAACGCGAGATATTTTATTGCTCAGTAAATGTTTAATTTGGCAACTGACTGTCCACATTATATTCGGCCGCTTATGACATTAACACGTCCATTTCGAAATGTTTCATCCATATAAAGTGACACTAAATGAATTTTTATTGTGTCCGTTTCAGTAAATAAACTCTGATGTACGTGCACACTCAGTAGAGATCTTGACCTATCGAGTTGCACATGCCCTAAAAGCATTATTGACGCATAAATGCCAACAGGATGACCACAAATGTATCAATCAAGAAACCAAAAGCTGACCATTACTTTAATTTTCTAGGAACTTATTAATTAATATTTCTCACTTGACCTCGGCATGTGTCGCACTTTTATCTATTTACCAAGAAACAAAGAGCTATAAAATGTTGGAGTGAAATGATTTGTCAAATTATTTGATGCCTTGATCAATTTACAGAGAGAGAGAGAGAGAGAGAGAGAGAGAGAGAGAGAGAGAGAGAGAGAGAGAGAGAGAGAGAGAGAGAGAGAGAGAGAGAGCGATTTCGCCAGACTGAATTTTCAATTGTGTATTAACTTCTGAGTAGCAATGGATATTCTTCTTGAACGAAACACATTATTTTATGATTCAGGCTGAACGAACCGTGACATTTTCTTATGATTTGTTATTTAAGTGTGGTTCAACAGTTTTGCACAATTTAATTTTGGAGTGACTCGTATATTTAGATAAGTGAACTTCTGCCAACTAAAACATTCAGCACTGCTAAAAATTGTAGAACGTATTTAATCTTTTTTTTTTTAGAACTTATTCAGTCAAAAGCTATCTTATTATATAGCCGACTTTTCAATGTACATGCATAAGCTCAAAATTGTACAGGCACGTTACAGAAGTGTCATGTGTAAAATTTTGAATTTTTACAAAAAGAAATATTCAAAAAATTTGCAAATTACAAATAAAAAAAAACATTTTGAATGTTTCTTTTTGTATAATTCAAAATTTTGAATTTTGCACATGACAGAAGGGTACTTCGAGTCCCGGTTTGTGGGTTTTCAGAAATCGACCAATCAGACGGCATGTGTTTGTGGGTTTTCAGAAATCGACCAATCAGAGAGCGTGTGTTTGGGCCTGATTCCAGAAAAAATCTCAAAATTTTACATATACATCGTGTAAAGATGATGGACTTTCTATACGTCTGTTCAAATTTCTTTATCGTTCCGTTTGCATGTTCGATTGTTGCTCACACATTCTGAGATACTCCGACTTAAGTAGAGTGGAATGGAAAATGAAAATATTACATTTATATCGAGGCGGTCATTGCAGGGATGATGGGGGTAACCGGAGTACCCGAAAACAATTACCGATCTCGGCAAGAAAACTAACAAATTTTGTCACACTTAATTTGGTAAAGTAGGATGCTTTGTTATATAAAAGGTTTTGAATGTGTAAGTTATAAAAACTATACAAGTGTCGTATGATAACTGATACCTCGGCATCACTCACCATTTCTGTTCGATATCCTACACTTCTAAGTGCGAAAAACAAGATCATATCTCTGATACCATTATTAAACTACTTTAACATGATATTATTATATACCGTTTCATCTGTTTATTACTTATTGCAAACTAATGATAATCTAAACTAGTAGTGAACTCGCCTATCAAAACTACACCAAACACAAATAGTAGAGCGCTTGCCTTTTAAACCTAAAAAAAACTTAAATAGTAGATCGCTGACCTTATCACAACTAGTCACTGCGGTAGCTCAGTTGGTAGAGTGTTCGCTTCGTAAGTAGAAGGTCGTGGGTTCGAACCCCGGCCGGGTCTGACCCAAGACTTGAAAGTGGGTAGTGACAGGTCTTTCGCCAAGCACTCGGCATTACGAAATGAAAGTCACGGTTCTTTCGGATAAACGAGGTCCCGTGTCATGGCAAGCGTGGAACGATAAAGAACCCTGCTGTATAATACCATCAGCGTGCTGTATAATACCATCAGCGCACCGCACAGACGAAATTTCTGCACTTTGCCTATAGCTGGCGACGTCTCGATATAAGAGAAATATTCTTGACTGGGACGTTAAACACCATTACTCAACTCAACTCCTTATCAAAACCAAACAACATTTGAATAGTGCATCGATCGCCTTTCAAAACTACATCAGAGACTCAAATAGTAGATCGCTCGCCTTTCGTAAGTTCTACACCAGACTCAAATAGTAGATCGCTCGCCTTTCGTAAGTTCTACACCAGACTCAAATAGTAGATCACTCGCCTTTTGTAGCTACACCAGGCTAAAATTAGTAGATCCCTCGCCTATCATAACTACATCAGACTCAAATAGTAGATCGCTCGCCTTTCGTAACTGCACCAGGCTAAAAATAGTAGATCCCTCGCCTATCAAAACTACATCAGACTCAAATAGAAGATCGCTCGCCTTTCGTAACTACACCAGGCTTAAAATAGTAGATCCCTCGCCAATCAAAACTACAACAGACTCAAATAGTAGATCGCTCGCCTTTCGTAACTATACCAGGCTCAAAGAATAGATTGTTCGCCCATCAAAACTAAATCAGACTCAAAAAGTAGATCGCTCGCCTTTCGTAACTACACCAGGCTCAAAGAGTAGATCGCTCGCCTATCAAAACTACATCAAACTCAAATAGTAGATTGCTGGCCTTTCGTAACTACACCAGGCTCAAAGAGTAGATCGCTCGCCCATCAAAAGTACACCAGACTCAAAAAGTAGATCGCCCGCCTTTTGTAACTACACCAGGCTCAAATAGTAGATCGTTCGTCTATCGTTACTACACCAGGCTCAACAAGTAAACAACTCGACTATAGTAACTAGAAGAGTGCTGCCTCTCGTAACTACGCCAGTCTAAATCTGTAGTCTCTAGCCTATCATAACTACGTTTATGCTCAACAAGTAGAGCGCTGCCTATCGTAACTTCTTACTATTGGTCCACGATTGTTGTCACATGGTTTTTTCTAAATATTTCTTTTATTTAAAACTTTCCTCATAAAGATAACAGTAAGATTGTATTAAAAAACATTAACCTAACCAAATTCTATAATCTTCTCTGAGTTCTTCTGAACATAGATGAGATTTTGTTAAAAAGTTGAAATTTAATAACTTCAATGATCCAATTGAATCTCACCCAAGATTACAACAGGGTATTCCAAGGTAAATAAAGGTCAAATGAAGTAATGTGCATCTTATGGTGTTGAATATAAATGAAATATGAATCCTAAGATGCAATATTTAGAAAAAAAAACATATGACAAACAATTATGGACCAATAGTAGTCACTATTGAACTTTCATTAAAAACTGGGAAAATCATGGGAAGGATATGTATGAAAATCCTTGAAATAATTTTTTTTTTGTGGCAATAAGCTAAGTAATACTAGTATTTAAAACATAAAATTAAATCTAAAAAGAAGCAGAAGGCATTACTTTGATGTTAGTTGAAGGGAGATAACTCTTATACTTCTAAGCGTTATTCCCTAGCGCGCGTATGTGTGTTATATTGAGTGGGATGTCTGGATCACAGCGATAAGATGAGAATCCCACTCGGGCAGATATTAATGTGAAAAAAGTCAGTTCGCTTGCCGAAGTTCGGTGGTTTACTCCGGGTCCCCCGGTTCCTCCACCATCCTACTCCTATAAAATAAGAGTCCGAGACGCTGGCAAGACGTTTTTTGATTTGTGCCAACGTCGGACGTTGGCACAAATCAAAAAACGTCTTGCCAGCGTCTCGGACTCTTATTTAATAGGAATGCCACCATCCCTGACCTGACCTGACCTCATTTTTGGTGTTCTCCTCATTTTTGCAATGAGGAGAACACCAGAAAAATTGAAAAAAATTCAAGAAAGAGCATTGAGATTCATTTATGAAGATTATATAAGCACTTATGAACAGTTGTTAGATAGATCAAAATTACCATCTCTAAAAGTAAGAAGGTTAAGAAATATGGCAATTGAAGTCTTTAAAATAGTAAACAGAAAGAGTCCGTCTTATCTACATGATCTGATTACCATCAAGAATACTTATTATTCTTTCAGATACAACAACAGAGCTGATATACCAAGGGTAAACACCACCAGGTATGGTCTTAAGTCATTCCGCTATGCTGCAGCTAAATTATGGAATGAGCTGCCTGACCATTTGCGAGTATTAACATCAATTGAACAGTTTAAAAAACAAATTCTCCAGTGGTCAGGTGACTCATGTCATTGTCAATCCTGCATTTTTTAATTTTGTTTTAATCTTGACCATGAGCTTCTTCATTTTAGTTTACGCTACTGCTTAATTTTTAGTCTTTGCAATTATGCATTTTTTATCAGTTTTTTTTTAGTTCAGCTCTTTCTATATTAAGTTGCATTTATTTTAAATTTCGTCGCATTCTTTAATTTTGTTTTAATCTTGACCATGAGCTTCTTCATTTTAGTTTATGCTACTGCTTAATTTTTAGTCTCTGCAATTATGCATTTTCTATCAGTTTTTTTAGTTCAGCTCTTTCTATTTTAAGTTGCATTTATTTTTAAATTTCGTTGCATGTGCATCTGCTTATGTATCCTTATGTTTTATGCATGCATTGTGTGTTGTTTGTATATAATGTAAAATGTGTGTATTTGTCATGTAATTGATGTCAAGTCGATTCAAAAAGCTCACTAGAGCTTATGTTTGTACTGTTTTTAACCACATCGACTATAAATAAAATTTATTTGATTTGATTTGATTTGACCTCCTCGACTCAGGTAGTATGAGGTTAGAATTACATTTGGACAGATCCTAGTGTGAAATAGTTTACTCGCTTGCTGAATGTTGGTGGCTTTCACCCGGCACTCCATTTTCCTCCACCGTCCCAGAACGGACAAAGACTAACCTCGATATAAGTGAAACAATCTTGACTAGGGCGTAAAACGTTATTATTCAACTCAAATTTAGCGCTTAGGCAGATTCTACTATTAAGTTTGTCCGGTTTTCTTCGGCTTTCTTCACCATCCAAGAACAGTCAGCCTCGATATCAATGAAATAATTTTACCTCGGGACATAAAGCACCATAATATTGGTATAAAATTTGAATTAAAAAAAGTTGACAAATTAAATAATATTAATTTCTTTTTTCCCCCGATGAACCCAATTTTTAACCTCCCATCATGATCGCGCACAGAAACTAGACAGGAAGCTGGTTAATGGCGGGAACTGGCAAATCGTGTGCAGCAGGATGGAGAAAAAAAAAACAAAAGTGAAAAGTGATCCACTTCTTGGCCGATTAGCCTGGCTTGGGATTGAACCTGATCCTTCTCGGTGACAAGGTCAGAAGGTAAAAGATCAGAATAAGAAAGTGTAGCAACAAATCACTATTGTTTCTACTACAATGCAACACTATTACATAACGACAAGCTCAGCCTCGGTACAAATATAGTAAGTGACTTTGATACAACTGTCATGGCTAATAACACTACTAATTTTACACTTATAACGGTTATAACGCGGTTATGAATGATTCACAATGACCCCTTTTCATTTGGGTAGTGAAAGTCTATCATCAAACGGAACGCATTTTCTTCGTGATTATGTGATGGACAAAGGCTAACAGGTTCTCCGCTGTAATTTCTTGAGGATTTGCAACAAACATGATTATAATTTTTGTGTATAAGCATACAATAATAAACTTGTAAAATGTTACAATAGATAAATTTAATTCATAAAAAAAGCGTTATACATTGAAAAGATATTTTTAAAGAAAAATGTTTTGTCAAATAATAGGTGTTTCTAAACAGAAAAACAGTTTAGATACATTGTGGAATTTTAATACTTGGGATTTCTTCAGATATAAATTATCAAGTTTGCCATTATGTTTAAAACTATCATTCCATGCTATGTTTAAAAATTAGAATTAATTAATTTGACGTAAATGAATGAATCATGCATTCAAATTTGACCATTTGATAAACTTGGGTACTTGAAAAGTAAACAATCAAACTTTCAAAAGTTATTTGTTTTTGACTCGCCTATTCAAACTTTGCAAGTATTAGTACTCAAAAAATATTTTTAAACGGGTCATTTTAATGGTTAAAGCTGCATTAAGTTTTCCAAAGAAAAAAATAAAACGGTTCTAATCTAATTAATGATGTTCCTAATGAACAATGTTTCATATGGTTCAACGATAAAAGCTCGAATAAATACAGAAATTACAGTAATTACCCAGCGAGATGCAGCATTTAGGATCTAACATTAGAACATGGTTACGTCATCAAACAAGGGTCAATTTAAACACAACTTTAAAAACGGTGAAATGCAATAAATTAAACACAGAACTTCCTTGAATTTGTCATTTGTGACTTACCGTAAATCCCCGGATATAAGACTACTTCGCCTATAAGACGGGGTGGGATTTTCCCGTCATTTTTTATGATTTCAGGCGATACTGCACCTATAAGACGACCGTGATTTTCAGACAAGGTCATACTGGTAACGGTATTTGACGCTATCGATCGGACCATAAACTTTCCAACAATTTTCGCCTATTGTTTATATTTTTTTATTTTTAATACCGTACTTGTGAAATTAATTTCTTTGCCGTTTGATTCTAGTTTAATTTTGAAAAAATCAGAAAACGTAAAAAATAAAATCAGATGCCAGAACATCTCATCATCAGTAATCATGAAGCCGTTTTTAAATAAATTTTAAAAAATTTCGTTATTGTTTATTAGATTATCGATCAGCTGTTGAAGACAGGAACCCTGATACTCAAAACATATTGCCCTTTACGTGTGAAGCAGACAAAGTGTGGTTTATGTAATTTCTAGATTGTTACTAAAAGTAAACAAAAAGAATAAAATATTGTAAAGAATATTTCCCACCTCCTTGATTACTGTACTTACCGAAACCTTGATGATTTCTTTTTATTTCTTATTTTAATCATTTATTATAACTTTATTTTATTAAAATATCATTAAATATACAAAACTACAAAAATTTCAAAGCACGTGATTCGCGTTTCTTGTATGTTATGAATATGTAAAATATATCAACCATTATGAAACTGCAATATACAAAAACAAAGATGGCGGACATTACGATCGTGTGTGGACATTTTCTCAAGAATTTCAACCCCTCAGTTGTTTACCGTCTTATAAGACGACCCCCCTTCTCAAAAAATAAATTTTAAGGTAAAAAACCCCTTCTTATATGCGGGGATTTACGGTAGTAAGGGATACATAACTCCATTTCAAATACATCTGGATATTAATTAAGGACAATTAATGCAATTAGTCATGTTTCATCTTCGATATACAGTATAACCTGTGTATAAAGGACACCCAAGGGATTGGGCAAAAGTGTCCTTAATAGACAGGTGGACTTTATATACAGGGTCACAAATGACACAAAGGAAATTTGCCATACCAGTGCTTGACAAAGGAAAGGACTTTAAAACAGAATATTTCACAATCATTCTACTTAAGATATTACTTATAATAATTAACTTAAGCAAATAAAACTTGTAAGAAAAAATTAATAATTTATTTCAACTTACAGTGATTTTTTGGATTTAATAAGTGACTTGATCATTTAAATTAAACTGCATCTTCATATTAAGTGAATTAATCTTGACCATGAAAATTAGCACCATAAGTTGGTGTAACAGAAATTTATAAACATTTTTTAACCTTGTAGCTGTTGCAGATAACATCCTGTTACAAGTGAAATCAACAGATTTAATAAAAAAAAATTATATAAATTTTATTACCACTAAATTGTAACAAAAGTTGAAGATTTAATTCGATGTATAATACACCTCAACACTTTTTTAAAATGTATATGCTTTAAAAATTTTAATGGTCGTATATATCCGATTACTTAAACACGTTGCTTTAATGTTTAAGCTTTCTGAGCTGGACGCAGATTCGACAATTTCCAAATTCTCAAAATATGTGGTTCTCGCTATTACAGTATTACTCTATTAATTGGCTAATGATGTAAATGATTGTTACCCTGTTAATATATAACAAAGGATAATCAGTTCACACCTTGACATGTCCAGGCTGAGTAAATCAAGACCATGCCATTTAACTGTTAAGAAAACATCGGCGGTTCTCGCCATCCATCTTTATAAACATATCCAGGAGTCATAATATCCATTGTAATTAATCGATCCACGCCCTTCCCGAATCCAATTGGCGAAAATAAACACAATGTCGGCATGTCAAATACATTAATTCACTTTGAAATTAAACTTGAAAGAAGAAAATCTCTGTCACCAACACTTCCGGTTATGTTGAAAAATACGAGTTATGTCCCTTGATCAGCCGAATAGTGGACGTTATACACAAATTTAATGCCGATCGGGACTGAAATAGGTGGATGCTATACGCATTGGACAGGTGGACGCTATACAGGGGGTCTTTGTATAGTAAAATCGATTGGGGATACTTTAGACTGGACACTATAGACAGGTGGATGTTATATAGAGGTGGACGCTATTACAGGTTATACTGTATGTGTTTTTCCGTACATCTGTGTGCATGTTCCAAGCTCATAATTACTATCGTTGACCAACCTGTCAGAGGATTCTGTTTATTTACAGCTAAAAGAAATGAAATTTTAGAAAATGAATCTCATGGATCGTGGTTAGAAGATATGTATTTTTAAAAAATTATATTTTTAGAAAATCAAAAAAAAAACCAGAAAATTGAAAAACTTAATGCAGCTTTAATAGCAATTTAAAAAGGAGTAGGGATATAATCCTTTCAATATCTTGAATCATAAATTCATTCAAATTTCATTTAAATATAGAATATTAGATAAACCAACCCGAAGTATTTTTTGATGGAAAGGTAATTTACAGATTTTGGAATTAAGATTTTTGTGGTAAATTCTCAACAAAGATAAAGAATCTTTTTACATCCTCCTGCATAACAAATTGAGCTTTAAACATATAACATAGCATTCCACCTTTTTAAAATATTGAAATAAAAAATTGGATTAAAACCATAATTTTTTTCCATTATATCTAGTCGTAATAAAATTAATAATAAACATTTTAATTATCTTGGAATGTTGTTTAAAGGTGGGTTATGCTAATGCACTCTACTGAAAAAACAAAAACCCAAGCATGTATTTTTTTTTTAAGTCAAGGAAGTACATTTCAAGAGAAATGTGTGCAAATTTTCAGAAAATCCTTTTTCAGGGAATTATTTTGCCTTTGGTGCAAAAAACTTTGTAAATGTTCATAGATTTATTTCTCTACTCTGCACATTGTTGTAGAATATCATTTAATCCCTATCTTCACAACTTAAAAAATTATCTTTATTATATAATCTACTCAATAATCCATTTAATATGGTCATACAATAAAAATCGTATTGAATGAGTGTGACGTCATAAAAGCGTGTGAATTAAGTTATATCCTTACGCACTATGCACGGGTATTTACAAGGCGGGTTCCAAAGCATTTTTGCAGGAACAGTCACAGGAGGAAACATTCAAATACATATTTATCAAAACAAATCACCAGTTCCTAAAAAAACGGGTCAGAATAATCATGGATAGCGATTCCAAGTAACACGTGTCTAAATCCTTGTCCAGGTTGTTGACATTCCAGAGTGCACGCGCTATGACGTCACAATTCACCTAGTTAACAATGGCACACTGTTTGTTGATTCATAATTTAAGCTGATACTTTTGTACTTTTTTTCTAAAAAGGAGATATATTGTATTTAAATTGAAAATGTTTGTTTTGTTTTTGTATCCTGCGGACAGACTATTGTTTACTTTTAATATTTTAGCAGGATTACTTTTGGCGCATGTACACGGTAACGTAAACTTGTTGTGTTTAGGTAAATCAGCTTATAATGAGAAGACAAGTTTGAAATCTGTGAAAAAGCCGTTTTTTATGGGATTATATAATAAATAGAATCTTGCATTCGTGTTTATGTAATATTGAATTTATTAAACTCGTTGAATAATGTTTTATGCAACTCGTTTAATAAATTCAGTATTACATAACACTCATGCAAGATCCTCTATGTATATATCCGAAGATTAAAAGTAAATACTGCACTTAAGAATGGCCATTTTAGCTATAGAAATTATAAACATTTTTAACACAAACATTTGTTTCAACTGTTGCTTCTTAACAGTACTTGTGTCCATTCTAAGGGGGATAATTCTTACATGCTTACTGGTAATTACATTCAACACCTTGGATATATTTTTATAATGACAAAAATAGATCATGATGAAAATGAACTACTTAATAATATCACCTGGCAGAAATTTGAGTTCACACCCCTTTGAATTTTTAGTTTGCAGGCTTAATCGCTTGACCAAGTGTCTACACAATGAAGTACTGATAGATGTCCTTTATTTCTTTAATATTTTTTGCAATACTTATGTGAGTTTTATGTGCAAATATTTTTTATGAGTTTCAAATAAAAGAAGGTTTTTGAAAGAAACATTATATATTTTTAAATACATGTGACATTTGTAAAGATAGACCTTTTAACCATTCCTAAAATCAGTATTTGTCATAACTTGTGGACATGTGGTTGATGGAAGGACGTTACCCTTGTTTATCAAGTTGTGAGATGGAACCCAGCTGGAGGTTTAACAAATCTGTTAATAACAGAAGTGTTGGCATATTCCTCTTATTTTGAAGAAGAAAACAAACATCCATGCTGTAGGTTTAAATAACATTCAAGACAGATTCTAGTGTAAGAAAGATTGTCAGTTGGCTTGTCAAAGGTTTAGCAGTTTTCTCTTGTCACTTTAGTTGCCTCCATCATCCGACCACCTAGATGCAAGTAAGAATCTTGACTGTGGCCTAAAACTCACTTTTTACACTCAGTGAATTCACTGAAACAGGGGTATCTTCCTTAGCTTGAAACCAACATCCCTTAAATAATTAGCCTGCAACCCTAACCTCTTGATCATACTGTGGAATCATTAATGTTCATTGGGTTGAAATTTTGTGGTTTTACCTTTTTAAAAAATTCCATTGGTAGAAAGTTTTGTGGAATTGAGTTTTGTGAAAATAAATCCCATTGGTGGCAATGATAATTAAAATTTTTGATGACATATAATTTTGTGGTTTTCAGTAACCCACGAAAATAATGAAATTTAATCCCCCATGAATATTTGTGATTTTACAGTATTTCTTTGCAATAATGCAGGTTGAAGCTGATTTGTTCCAGTTTCATTATTTTCATCAATATTTATGTAAGTTTAACGGCAAAATACCTGTATTATGTATTCCAAAAATGGCTTTTGAGAGAAACACAATACATGTATTAAATCGTAGTGGTCTGGGTAGCTTCATGTGTAGAGCACTTGCCTATAGTGCAGGAGGTCTAGGGCTGAAGTGTACTTTATTTTTTTTAATTTTCATTATCTCCACTAATATTTATGTTTCATGTACCATTTATTTTTTTGAGTTCTAAATATGGCTTTTGAGGCAAGTGTAATACATGTACTGTACATGTATTAAAGTATGTGTGACTTTTGTGAAGATTGACCTGTTAATCATCCCTAAAACAGTATTTGTCATTACTTATGGACGATGTTAACCCTTGTCAGTGGTTTTGTTTGTCTATAATTACTACCGAATAAAGGTAGTTTCCCCTTGAGAAATAAGACTAAAATTTCCCAATTTGACATCTAAAATTCCCCAAAAGGCAACAGTGACACACAATCAAATAGTTTAAGTTAAATCCGGATGTCTAAACTGTTCTGACAGACAAAAAATGTTAGATATTGTCACAATATAAAATCTTTGCAATGAATTTCAAAATTCTGAGCGTAATATGTGACATAAAATGGGTCCAAATTTTCCTAATCTGAAAGGTAGAAGGTAGTTTTTATAAACCATAGCAAAATCACTGCTTGTTTTACCAAGTTGTGAGTTGGAGCCCAGCTGGAGTTTAACAGATCTGTAGATAAATAACATTTGAAGAAGTAAACAAGCGTTAATTTGTCTCTAAGTGACTTTTCAATTTTTCAATTTTTTTTGCCTGTTAGTACCAAAAATCGTTTAATTTGAAAGTTCAATTTAGTGTCATATTCATTGTATTTGATGGTCTTAATATAAAATATTCTTTTAATACATTTTTTTTGCTAAGGGGGATAACTCCTCTATAACCGTGTCCTTAAATTAATGGGAAAGTAGGTTTACATTGTTTTTAAAACAAATGAAAATTAGAGAATTTAATAGCAAGAAACATTACAATCCATATTACACAGTGGTGAGATGCAAAACACTTGTCCATTTTTTTTTAAAATTTCAAATTTTTAAGTCACCATTTTGGTCTCAACTCGTGTGATTCCAAAAGTTCTTTTTTTCCTTCTGATACGTTCTCAAGTTTAGAAGCACCACCCAAAATATGTGCTACTGAAGAGGAAAATTATAAAAAAATTAATAAAAATCTTCAGATAGTCTGGTTAAAACTTTATAGTTAAATTATAAGATAGCATTTAATAAAGATGTTGGGTTGTTTGTTATTATTAAATTAATGTTATTAAATGTTCATAAATGAAGAGATATTAAAGAGGTACGTTACAAGTTCTTGACTATAATGTCATATCAAGTAAAAATAAGAGCGAATTTTGTAAAGGTAGACTTAATAACCATCCCTAGAACAATGATTTTCGTAACTAAAGAACATTGGGTACATGTGCTTGATAGGATGTTTACCCTTGTTCATCATGTGAGTTGTAAACCAGCTAGAGGTTTAACAAATCTGTTAATGACATGAAGTGTTGGCATATTCCTCTTATTTTGAAGAAGTAAACAAGCATTAATTTGTTAACCAGTGACTTGTCAATATTTTTAAGTATTTTCCTGCTAGTCATTATTTTTATATATTTTTCTGCCAGTTCAGATGCTTTATTTTAAAGTTCTCTAACAGTTTGATGTTAAATTTCTTGTATATTTGATGATAACATGTAAAACATCCTTTCATCACTTTTTTGGTGTAAGGGAGATAACTCCTCTGTACCAATGTCCTTGAATTAATGTGGGAAAGCTTTATAAACAATAAATGTACAAACATGTCTTTCTAAAACCAATAAAATCAAAAGAATTTAACAGCAACAAACATTAAATTTATGTACAGTATTGAGATAAAAAAATTCTTGTCAATTTTATGCGTTTTTGTCATTATTTGATCTCATATTTAAGTTTTAAAGCTTGAGATTTAATACTTTTTATGCTTCTTAAAAAAGACACATGTATTTTATTTGTGTTGCTTCACTGAATGAATTTGAAGGCCATTTTTGATTTGGTTTGATCAAATAGTTAATCTTGTTATTTTAAACAGGAGTTATTGCCCTTTGATGCATCTTTTTTTTCTTTGAAAGCATAGGTAGGAGGCCAGACTGTCATGTTGGCACCTTTGGTTTTTTAAGCATGTAATATTTTGGAATTTCTGGAAAATTTCCTTAAAAAATAGAGAACATGTCTATTGGTAATAAATCATATTCAATGGTTGTATGGGGGTAGAGTTGGGGTTGGGGAAGTACGGCGTTTTGCACTTCAGTCAAGATTCTTTGACTTAGATCCAGTCAGTAAGTTCTCGGATAGAGAACCTAGCTGCCAGTGCCAGATTCCATATTATACAGTGAGAGGCAATGTGATCTTTAAAAATGCTCTTCAGGACACTTGGCCAGACTGAGGCCTCTCTTTGACAACAGTTCTTATGTTAATATATATACTAGCAGAAAAAAGTAACTGTGCATGACTGAAATATGAGATTATAAAAAAATTTGAAAATGGAAAGCAATGAATAATTTCGTATTTGTTTATTAGATATTTCTTTACAAATTCATTTCATTGAAAAGGTTACAGATACTGTTATTTCATATGCAGGGGACTAGAAACATAGCAGATAGTAAAAGTCAGTTCACAAGATCAGGATCGTGTGTGACTCATAGAGTTGATTAAATGCCTAAAGAATGCTTGAGGGATGTTGTTCTATATCTGGTCTAACGCTTGGGCCAACCCTTGCAATGTAACAGGCTGATTGGGCAGATGATGTAATCGGCGTGCCATTTCATCCCATACGTGTTCAATTGGAGAAAGGTCGGGTGAAACAGCTGGCCATGGTAACACATTGACATTATGCTGTGCCAGAAAATCCATTGCAACCCGTGTGATGTGTGGTCTTGCATTATCATGCTGAAAAGTGGATTACGTTGCTGTCCTTGAATGAATGGGATGACATGGGTCTGTAGGATTTCATCACAGTACCATACACTAATAAAATTCCTGTCGATGACTACCAGAGGAGTTCTGTCATTCGCTGTGATGCCACCCCAAACCATTACACTGCCCACACCCAACAAACGTCATTCCACCACACACGTGTCATGGAAACGTTCTCCAATGCGCCGATAAACTCTGGAGGGTCTGTCACTGCTGTCCAAGTGAAATCTGGAATCATCGGTGAACATAATTTGTGCCCAGTCTCGTCGATTGAAGCGTAAATGTGTTCTGCACCATGGAAGACGAGCTGTGCGATGACGTCGTTGTAGAATTGGACGGATTGCCACACGTCGTGGGCGAATATGTCTTTCCTGTAAACGATTCTTTACTGTTCTGGGGCTGATTGGGCGTAGTCCAGGAATGCTCCAGGCAGTGGTACTGGTAGTTTGGAAACGGTTCCAAAGGTGCACAAGCAGGTTATGGTTGTTTTGCTGACGTTTCATTACGCGTGGACGTCCTGAACGAGGGCAGTCTCTAGAGTTGCCAAACTGTTGGTATGGTCTCCATAAAGCATAAACAGTGTTTCTGTGGACACCAAAATGTCTAGTGACAAAGCTTTGGGTCATACCAGCCTCAAGCATACCAATTGCGCGTAGGCGATCATTTTCATTTAGCCTAGGCATTACACTATGGAAGCTTTCAACAAAATAATCTTGCTTTTCTGGTTTTCTGGTCTCCAAACAAACAAACAACAGTAAATTATTCCTAAAATATTGTCACACTGAAATGCTGGGCGACAATTGCATGAAAACCGACCCATGCGCATGAAGCGTAAAAATCACGGGCAATTGATGCAATGACCAAGCGATATGATAGAGGTATATACACTTACCATTTGTGCAAATTTTAAGATTTATACATTCAGTAATAATAGCGAAATTATAAATTTCATTGATGCACAGTTACTTTTTTCCGCTAATATATATATATATATCAGGGGTCCGGAAACTGTCATATTTGCTGGACATGTCCGACAAAAAATATTTTTGTCCGATGTGAAAAATTACTTGTTGGACATTTTTAGTTAATAATGGAATTCAGTTAATCGGACATATAAATAAATATGTTAGTCGGTCATTATTTTACTCGAGTATTGTTGGCTATCACCTGTCAACCGTTTTCAATAAATACTACAGATATAATAATTAGGCTTTTGTTTATTAATCAGTTAGAATCCATGGTCTCAATCCTTTTGTTTCATCGTCGGAACCCTCATTAATTTTGTTGTTAAGTTGTTTATTAAGTAATCACATTGCTTGACAAACGGAAGCCATAAACAGCTGATAACGAGGGTTGATCCTTGAAGGTCATGGTCATCTGACTATTATCAAAGAGGTTCCACGTGGCATGTCAAATAAGACTACAGCACACATCATATGGTCTTTGCTAACTGTTTAGTTTTAAAATAAATAAATAATTTTAAAAAGTCGTATTTAATCAAAGAGGTCTTGAAATGAGGTTCAGTAAAGTTTGTGTAACTTCGGAAAAACGAAAATGCACGATTGTCAATAAACAAAGATGGCCATCAAACCTTGTGTCATCAACGCAGACAGTACAAAAATCTACACTGTGTGGATACATAAGACTGACCACATGTATCTAAATAACCTCTATGTAGTAGTTAAATCCTTTATAAAATCTATTTGATATTAAAAATTAAAATCTTTTTAAAAATCATCGTCAATAACAACATCGGTTGAACTTTTTTTCTTTTTCTTTTTTTTTTTTTTTTGCTTTACACAGCATCGGTGGTATGATTGCTTTGAAGAAATGTCCGACACCCCAGTCAAAGTTTTCCAGAGCCCTGATATAACTATATATATGTGTGTGTGTGTGTGTTTGTGTGTGTGTGTGTGTGTGTGTGTGTGTGTGTGTGTGTGTGTGTGTGTGTGTGTGTGTGTATGTGTGTGTGAGTGTTTTATTTTTATTTTTGAAAACATTTGTAAATTACTGTCATTTGAATCTTACCATTGACCCATGAATACATGATCACAGCTATAAGGTATTCCATATAAAACTCTAAGTCTTCCTTTAGTTAATATATATGTAGACCAAAGTCAATGATTAATTTAGAATCGTGTGATATAGATCTATGTCTTATAGAAATCTTGTTGAATCATTTATCTTAATGAACTTGTGTGAAGATGGAGAGTATATCAACACAAGTATGTCAACTGTAATTGCTCACAAGGTGGATGAGAAAAGTAAGAATATAGGGCCAAAATAAAAATATGGTTTGTTTCCCCTTGCGTGACCGACCGTAAAAAAATCCCGCCGACTGAAAAATTTTTATTGAAAAATGCTGTTTTTTTTGGGTTTTTTTGTTTGTTTTGTTTGTTTTGTTTTTTTTTTTTTTTTAGCTCACCTGAGCTGAAAGCTCAGATGAGCTATTGCGATGGTTCACCATCCGTCGTCTGCCATGCGTCGTGCGTTGTGCATCGTCCGTCATGCGTTAACTTTTTACATTTTAATCTTCTCCTCCAAAACCACTGGGCCAAATTTAATGAAACTTGGTTACCATCATGCCTGGGTGAAGCCCTTTCAGATTTGCACAAATGAAGAAGTTATGTCCCCTTGGGGCCCCACAAGGGGGAAAGAGTGGAAAACTTTGAAAATCTTTTCCTCTGAATCTACAAGAGATATACCTTATTTATTTCATTTATAACATCCTTAGGTCATCTATTTTCAGATTTGCACAAATGGTAGCCATGGGTCAAAAAATTGGGAAATTATTAGGCACTGAGTGGGGAAATTGCTAA
This sequence comes from Tegillarca granosa, assembly GCA_029721355.1. Taxonomy (NCBI): domain Eukaryota; kingdom Metazoa; phylum Mollusca; class Bivalvia; order Arcoida; family Arcidae; genus Tegillarca; species Tegillarca granosa. Next base: position 17,739,654 of record CM056606.1, on the reverse strand, counting down.
AAATTATATATTTGTCACTATATCTTGAAAACTATTAACTTTTTGTATAGGCATATATATTAGAATGTTGTAGATATTGAAATGCCGATCATTTTGATATATGGTTCAAGGTCATATGTTGAAAGGTCAAGGTCACAGCTGCAAAAAAAGATTAAATTGCTAATTATCTTGAAAACTATTAAGTTTTTGTATAGGCATGTATATTAGAATATTGTAGATATTGACATGGTGATCATTTTGATATATGGTTCAAGGTTATATGTTCAAAGGTCAAGGTCATATCAACTTAAGGAATACTTAAATTATTAATTATCTTGAAAGCTATGAGTTTCATGCATAGGCATGTATATTGGAATATTAAAGGTATTGACATGACAATCATATATGGTTCAAGGCCATATATGTTGAAAGGTCAAGGACATAGCTGCATTAGTATAATGAAATTGATTAATGATTTGGAAATTATTCATTGCACTACAGTTACTTCATGCATATTATATAAGCTACTTATGAATGAAATGTGAGTGGATATATTTCTGATTAAGTTTTGTGGGAGTTCTTAACTTGAGAAAACTTTTAAAGTTTCTGTATGTAATATATTGTCTATTGCACTTTGGAAACAATATTGGACATATATTCAGGTGAGTGTTAAGGCCCATGGGCCTCTTGTTTGTTTTTTTTTCACCATGGGATTTTGTGCTCATAGATTCCAGTTCGTTTCTCTTTCCTTTTCATGATTTAGTCACCAACCTTCTTAGTTGTCAAGACGCTTATACAGTTATAGTTCAATGTGATACAAACACCGTAGTGATGAAGATATACTAGTAAACACACAAGGTGACATGTAAAAAATGTTTCCTAACCAGAAAAGAAAACTATGAGGAAAAATAAAAAAGCCTACCTATCTACCCAGTATCAGAAGTAAGGGAAGGGCAAGGGGAAACAAAGATATTTTTAAATTGTGGCCTAGACAGTTACTATGTATCATCTAACCTTAACTTATAGTCCAACACATACCAAAGATATTTGACTCAAAGTAAAAGTACAGACAGTGGGACTTATAGGAAGTTTTAAATTTAGGCTTGCTACAATTGTTTTGAAAATTTGGTGGTTGGTTCTTTGTTTAATGTTACATCTGTAACAGTCTGGGTAGCTCAGTTGTTAGAGCACTTACCAATAGTGCAGGTAGTCCGGGGCTCAATCCCTGGTCCAACCCTGCATTTTTCTCTTTCCTGTTACAGTTTGGTGGCCAGTGTGGCCTTCTAAAGTGGTGGACTGGTGATTTGGAGACTCGAGAATAATGAGGGAAGAATGTAGCTGTCTGGGTAGTTCAGTTGGTAGAGCACTCTCCCATGATGTGGGAGGTCCCAGGTTCGATCCCTGTTCCAACCCTGCAATTTTCTCCTTACTGTTACACATCAAGAATTTTTCAGCTATTCTCAATTCTGAATCATTAATTACCATGGGATTAATCTCAGAACAAGTTATTATATTTGTGGTTGTGTGTTATTTTCAGGCCTAAAATAAAATTATCTTTGTATGCCATTGACCTCCCGACCCTACCCAAAAAATTTTATTGCCATCAATTTCAATTTATTTATTTATCTTTTAATTCTCATACAACGTAAGAAACAGTATTACAGGCCAATAACCCTGGCAAACAAGACAACCTGTCAGCAGGTTTATACAGTAGTAAGGAAATTCTGCTGTGTTTCTCCATGGGAAAACACAAGGAGGAACAAAGATGACTTTAGTTAGAAAAAACAAATTGTAAAATGTGTTTTAAGAGACATATGAAACCAATTTAAATTTTTTTCAAAAGTGAAATAGATAAAGTTTTCAAAAAATAAAATAATTTTTTTTTCCCTACCTACCTACCCACATGTAGATAGCATGGCTCAGAAAACAGCAAACAAAGATTTTATAAAGTTAGGCCTCAGCCTGGAACTAATGCTCACTTAGGGTGACTTAAACATGCTAGTTCACAGGGTCAGGGTATGGTAAATAAGCACACTACTCCCTCAGTCACATCATTGACACTAGGTGAACCATTCAGTACCCTGGTCTCTTAATGCTGAGATTCAGGCTAGGAAGCAATATCTCAGATTTTAAAGTCTTTTATAATCCTCCAGGGGTTTGTATAATAGCCTCTTACTCTCTGCTTTTAAGTCACTGAGTTAAAAAGTTATATTTTTGATCAATAATTTCTATAACAAAAGTGGTTTGGTAATGCTAGGTACCTGTAGGTTTTAAAAGAACTTGATCATTTGCTTGTGAATAAGTAAAAGTCTGGCTACTGTGACTTGTGGCAATTTTTAGCTCACCTGAGCACAAAGAGCTCAAGTGAGCTATTGTGATGGGTCATTGTCTGTCGTGCAACAAGCGCCGTCTGTCATGCCTCATGCGTCGTGCGTCAACTTTAAATTGATAACACTCCTGAGGCCACAATTTAAGTCCAACCTTCATCAAACATTGTCGGATTGATTCTCTTGACAAAAGTTAGCTCAAGTTCATATATGGGCCATGTTGGGACAATATGTAGGTCACTAGCTCGAAATATAGGAAAAATCTCTTTTGAGAATAGAAGCTCCAGTTTGCCAAAATCAAGCTGAGTGTACGTCATTTTCAGGTGAGCGCTCAGGGCCTTCGTGGCCCTCTTGTTTTACTCATCTCGCCAAATTAAATTGAACATAGTTTGTAGAAATGTCTGTATATGTCTTGAGATGCAAAAATGTAATATTGTATCCACTCCATCACCTGCACATCTTTGGATGTATTTTGTTCAAACTTGGCACAAAATTTAACTCACAATTGAGATATTGTGATGTAAACCAGACGAGACATTGTGTTGCATAGAAAAATATTGACCATTGGACAGTGAACTGACCTGTGTCTGGAGAAAATTATGGACCATTGGAAAGTGAACTGGCAACATTAGGATTAATCCCCAGTAGGATTTAAACTTTGAACCTTTATTGAAAAACTGGCTAATGCTTCACAGGCCTTAGGTAGAATTTTAAATGCCAATCGGCACAGTGTCTAGTTAAAGAAGAAAACCACTCGTCACTTGGAAATTTAACTCGGCACAGTCCACTACATGAAAAACGAGACTTTCTTCTCTTAAGTACGGCCAGAGCTTGTACCAATAAATGTTTTCTGACGAGCTTCTTAAGCTTTTCAGGAACTTTGGATTTTTCACTTTCAGTAACAAGTACTTTTCGTTTTGAAGTGGCAGGTTCAGAAATGCCACCTGTAACTGGTTTGTCACCAGGATCAGCGTAGTCTAATCAGTGTCGTTGAAAACTTCTTTATCGGCAGTTTCATCCTTGTTTGTCTTTAGAAAGTCATACAAAACAGTTTGTTTATTTTTATTTGACATACTTAATGAAACGACAAGTATATAAACATTCGGAACATCGGTTCGATTTAACGTTACACTAAGTAAATTCCGAATGCGAAACAATAGGTTTGCACATGTGATGCAAACGTTTAAATGGTTTTGTTGATTGACGCCTGTAACAGAATGGCTGATGGCTGACATCCTTATAAAATATTTTCCTGAAAAACACTATATTATCTGTTGTGTATTAATTGCAACAAGCTCCTTGATGTATATGTCTGATAAATTTAACTCGGCACTGTGACGAGTGGTAGTAACAATATCACTCGTCCAAGTACAAATTTCACTAGTCAGGATGAGTGGACGAGTGAATAATCACTCATTTGTACAAAAAATTTTCAGCAATAGAAATTTGCTGCTGATTTTCTTCCAGTTAGTAAGATAAATGAAGTCAATCACACACAAACAGTAGAATTTTAATAAATCTGTCTATTTCATATATACAAAAAAACATCTGATAAGGCATTATAATATATGTACTAATCATTTCCAATGTTACGACATGAACATCCTGTTGAACATCCAAAAATACTCCCACATCAAAATTTATTTGTATTTGATTCTAAACGTCAATAACCTTTTAGAAAAATGAAATATTGTACAAAAATCTAGCTACGTCCATCTGTGGTACAAAAAAATTATATGAATTATGAAATAAGATACTATAAATCAGGAAATTAATGCGTCATGAAATTAATGCGAAATGCCAATTTTGAAGTAAAATGCGTATTCAAATTAATACAATTTTTTAAATTTCAATTTTTAAAATTTTTGCTTATCTTTTATTCTACAATTATAAACATTAAATTATGGACTGAGAGATTATTATATTATGTCTTCCTTCAATTATAAATACTTTCCGTAGACATTATTAAAATAAACAGTGAGGTGTGCCGAGGGTAAAATTTTATGGGCCGATGACCCATTGTTTTAAATTTAACCAGGGTGGTAAAGGATTATCAGAACAAAGACACGCATGGTTTAAAAAAAACAAACAAACATACTCAAATATAATGCTTTGAGTTTTTAGCTCACCTGGCTTTAGACAGCAATACTCAAATATAATGCTTGGAGTTTTTAGCTCACCTGGCTTTAGACAGCGTAAGCTTATGGTATGATGCGGCGTGTGTATGTGCGTGTGTGCGTGCATGTGTGCATGTGTGCATCTGTAAACTTTACATTTTAATCTTCTTCTCCAAAACCACTGGGCCAAATTTAATGAAACTTGGTAACCATTATGCCTGGGTGAAGCTCTTTCGGATTTGCACAAATGAAAGAGTTATGTCCTCTTGGGGCCCAATAAGGGGGGAAATAGTGAAAAACTTTAAAAATCTTCTCCTCTGTATGTACAAGAGATATACCTTAGTTATTTCATTTATAACATATTTAGGTCATGTACAGTCTAACCTGTGTTAACGGTCACCTGTCCATAACTGTTACCTCTGTTTAGCGGCAAGTTTTCGCCGGTCCCGTGTCATTTTATTATATAAAACACCTTTCCATAGCGGTCAACTGTCTAATGTGGTTAGCGGCCACTATTTTCTGTCCTGTTTAAACTCAATTTCTGTCTATAACGGCCAGCAACGTAAAACGGAAGTCCAGTTATTTCCCTTGGAAACGTGTTATTTCACTTCCTGGTCATGAAGAAATGTTTACATGTGATAGGATATATCTAAGCCAAGGTATGGCTTCTCGGTGACAGGTTTAATCCGTTGATTTATTTAATCAAAACAATGGTGGACGGCTTGTCAACAGTACCGACAAAGGAGTATAAGTCGAATTCTCCACATTAAACATTACCGCTAGTTAATTGCTGGTATATATCCATGACATGTGGGAGTCACGTTGGAGTAGTAAAGTCTTAAAATAAGACTAACGATGGTAGATTTTATTACTTTCAACATGTCAGCGCCGAAGAGAAAAGCATTAACAATTTATGAGTCGATCAAATTGAAGTTTTTATTTTAATTTGGCAGTGAAATATATAGAATGATCTCTCTCTCTCTCTCTCTCTCTCTCTCTCTCTCTCTCTCTCTCTCTCTCCCCTCTCTCTCTCTCTCTCTCTCTCTCTCTCTCTCTCTCTCTCATTTTTCATTTTTCGAATTTTTTTTCACTTATAATAAAATTCAATTAAAATATTTTTTTAAAATGCAATTTATTTTCTACCTCTGAAATTTTCAAATTTATAGAAAAAAAACACACACACACGCACTTGTTTTTAAATCAATCAATCAATCTTTCATGCAAGGAGAGATAATTTGCCAAAATATTGCAAACCTGTCCATAGTGGTCACCTGTCTATAGTGGTCACTTTGGCCTGGTCTGACAGCTGAAAACTATAGACAGGTTTGACTGTAGTTTCAGATTTGCACAAATGGTAGCCATGGGGCTCAAAATGGGGAAAATGGCACTGAGTGGGGAAATTGCTTAAAATTATGTATTTGTCAGTATATCTTGAAAACTATTAACTTTTTGTATAGACATGTTTATTAGAATATTGCAGATATTGCATCAACGATCATTTGGTTCAAGGTCATATGTTGAAAGGTCAAGGTCACAGCTGCAAAAGAAGACTTAAATTGCTAATTATCTTAAAAACTATTAACTTTTTGTATAGGCATGTATGTTAAAATATTGTAGGTATTGACATGACGATCATCTTGATATATGGTTCAAGGTCATATGTTGAAAGGTCAAGGTCACAGCTGCAAAAGAAGACTTAAATTGCTAATTATCTTTGAAAACTATTAACTTTTTTTTATAAGCATGTATATTAGAGTATTGTAGGTATTGGGACAATGATCATTTTGACATATGATACAAGGTCATATGTTGAAAGGTCAAGGTCACAGCTGCAAAAGAAGACTTAAATTGCTTATTATCTTTCAAAACTAATAACTTTTTGTATAGGCATGTATATAAAAATATGGTAGGTATTGACATGACGATCATATAATTGTTCAAAGGTCAAGAACATAGTTGCATAAGTATACTGAAATTGGTTAATGATTTGGAAATTATTCATTGCACTACAGTTACTTCATGCATATTATATAAGCTACCTATAAATGAAATGTGAGTGGATATATTTCTGATTAAGTTTTGTGGCAGTTCTTAACTTTAGAAAACTTGTAAGGTTTCTGTACTGAATATATTGTCTATTGCACTTTGCAAACAATTTTAGACATATCCTCAGGTGAGTGTTAAGGTCCATGGGCCTCTTGTTATTAAAATAAATCATTCAAAATCAGGATGTTCATGTCGGCATATGTACAACTGATCTTCGTCTTCAACTCACGAGTTTAGAATATTAGATTACTTAGGCCTAACTTAAAAAATTCTTTGTTTGCTGTTTTCCGACTCGTGCTGTCCACATGTTGGTAGGTAGGTAGGAAAACAATTTTATTTTATTTTTTGAAAACTTAATCTATTACGGTGTCATATGTTTCTTTTAAAACACATTTTACTTTTTTTTTTTGCTAACTACAGTCTTCTTTGTTTTTCCTTGTGTCTTCTCCCATGGAGAAAGTGGAATTTCCTCACTAATGTGTAAACCTGCTTACAGGTTTTAAAAAAAAAAAAGAAAGAAAGAAATTGATGGCAATAAAATTTTTGGGGTAGGGGCATTTCAAGTGGGTCAGGCGGTCAACGGCAAACAAAGTTAATTTTATTTTAGGCCCTATAATCACAGTAATTTCAATTTGAGGTTCCAGTCAAGGTTCAAAATGATGTATCAGTCACGATTCCACTCATAGCAAAATTCCCAGTAAAGAAACAGCAAAAATTAACGCTAAATGAGAATGTGCTCTAATTATTCAGTTACGATAACAACTTCCAGTTAAGGGAGGTAACTCAATTTACAATAAATATACAGAATACAGAAATCGAAAATAAATATCGGAAAATAAATGCGAAAAGAAATTAATGCGATTAAATGGGCCTTGCATTTTTCGCATTAATTTCTTGCTCGCATTAATTTCCTGATTTACAGTAATTGCGTGTTTTTTTGTTTTGTTTTGTTTTGTTTTTTTTTGTTTTTTTTTTAATGAAAATAATTTTTTTTGCAGTTTTGAAACATACATACAGAAATGTTTGTAGTATGTGATGCTGTGTATCTTTTTGATACTACATTATTGGCTCATTGGTCCAGTTACCGCCTCAGAAGCAGGAGGTTGACTGTTTGAACATAGACTGTATAATACACAAGACTTTGAGATCCTGCTCTCTTGCCTGGTGCTTGGAATTAGGAAGACAGAATATTGACTGGATCACCCAGTGCCTGGATAATGTGACTAGGTGAGTTGTTAGGGGCCAACACAATTTTTTTAAACACTGAATCAGTCGGGCTAGTTTTGGGAATTTTTCTAGCCCTGAACTTAATTCTACTAGCCCGAAAAAATTACCAGTAGATGGATGTATTGATCTCAATTTTCATACTTCACTTATTTAGTGGATGATTTAGCTAGCTAAAAAAGAGGAGCTTCTTCTTCAGGGGCACCGTGCCTCACTTCCCTTGTGGATTATCTTCATTATCTTTACCTGGCCAGGTAAAACCAAACTTGAAGAGAAACATATCAGTTATCGATGTTGCCGTTGGTAACATAAATGCCAGCATACTGATATGGTGAGCTAGCACCTTTATAAAAAGTCGCCACTGAGTGTGCCCTAGTACAAGACAGACCATATACTCAAAAACTTTCGGAACACACAAACTCATCCTTAGATTAATCCTGAGAGATTAACCAAATTGCTTTCCTCCTGAATAGCTGAAAAATTGCTGATGTGATGTTAAAACAACATTGAAAGCAACAATTAGCCAAACCAATATATTTATGACATTATGTATTAAATAATCTGGAAATTAAAATGACATAACATGAAAATGATAAGTTCAACAACTATGTAAGAAATTTTTACTGTATTAATGATTAAAAAAACTTTAAACACCATTTTAATGCAAATAATATTGTGTCACCATTATTAATAAGTGGAACTAAATTAAATGTCATTTAAAGGCTCAAGGCTGATTATTCCTACTGATTATTTTGACAAATTATTTTTAGATTTTATACACGGAAATATCAAAGAGCGTGATAGAATAATTAATTTTAAAACCTTGAGGAACATGAATATATAATATTTGATTTCCATAGAGAGTAAATTTTTTGATAACTCCCACAAAATATCAAAATAAACAATCAAGTTTTAATACTGCGTATATACATATTTGATACAACTCAGGGGATTAGATTCTGTTTGGAATTCGTACTGAAAATAGAACAACAATATTGATTTTTTTTTCAATTTTAATATAATTTTTCATTAAAATTTTCAACAATGCCCCTAGATGTAGTTGGTGCTGAATGCCATATATATATATATATATATACTTATTTGCTGTTTGCATTATTATAATGTGATTTTATGTTTTAAACAAGTATGAAAAAAAATAAAAATCAGTAAAGTAAGGCTGGTGAGATGAACTGCAAGGAATTTTAACTAATCATCACAAATTCTTTTTTAATTATACACAAGTAACCACTACAATACGGGTATATATTTTATTTCCATGCATTTCAGGAACCCTTTACTTATTATTCATACCTGGTTACAAAAGAAAGTTTCAAAAATATAGTGATGATGGTGGTAGTTAATTTGTCTTCCAAAGGAGGCTTCTATAAAGAAGGAATTTACATGACAGCAACAACAACAAAACTGAGATTTGTAAACAGCCTTGTCAAGGCCTAAAATAAAATAAACTTTGTTTGCCGTTGACCGCCGCCCGACCCACTTGAAATGCCCCTACCAAAAAAATTTTATTGCCATCAACAACAATCTTTTTAGCTCACCTGACCGAAAGGTCATGTGAGCTAATGGCATGGCGCGGCGTGTGTATGTGCGTGCGTGCGTGTGCGTGTGTGCGTGCGTGCATGCGTCGTTAACACCTATTTTCAACTTCTCCTCCAAAACTGCTGGACAGATTTCAATGATACTTGGTCAGAAGCATATATGAGCCAGTGCAATTCAGATTTGTTCATGGCGTTGCCATGGCTACCAAAACTAGGTCAAGGTGACCTAGGGGTCCAAAAATCTTAAAAAATCTTCTTCTCCGAAACCGATGATGGGAGAAAAAATCTGATGTGATATTTGGCTTCTCTAGGGTCTTAAGCCTATAGTTTGTTCATTTAGTGAAATTTGGTCGAAAAATGGGTTACGCGTTTTTATACGCCCGTCATATGACGGGACGTATTATGTTACGGTACTGTCCGTCCGGGCGGGCGGGCGGGTGGGTGGGCGTCTGTTAACAATTTGTATTCCGTTCAATAGAGACCACAAACATTTATGGATTCAAATGAAATTTGGTATACAGCTTTACCATGGTAATACCTTGTGAAAGTTGGAATTACAACTTTTTCGGATTATTTTTGGAGGAGTTATGCCCCTTTTTTAACTTAGAAATTTTTGTATGTATGACCATGTGGTTTCCGATCATCAGAGCCTTCAACTTTTTATGGATTCAAATGAAATTTGGTATACACATTTACGATGTTATTATCTGGTGCAAGTTCGAATTACAACTTTTTCAGATTATTTTTGGAGGAGTTATGCCCCTTTTTTAACTTAAAACACCTTTTTATCATACTGCACAGATCACGACAACAGTTCAAATTATAATTAAGCTTTATAGATATAAATTATTTCAGGTTGGTTAAAAAAAGGTTCTCAAAACATTTCAGACAAAAAATGTATTTGTTTCCTAAAATCTTCCTGCATGCAATGCTTAACACATGAAAACACTGCCATGACCTAACATTATATTTTAAACTTCTTCCTTCCTGGAAATGAATATGAATTACATAGCAGTCTACCACTATCCATTTAGCAATATATTTTTACATACATATATCCTAGTTGTACTTATACTTCTCAGTAAAGAATGGAACAATCTAGAGGATTAGTGACGAATTCATTCGGAACATCCTCTGGATGTGAAATGATAAAGGCGACAACTTTCTCCTTTTTAGCAGCATATATTTGCATCTTGGGGACCTTGAAAACTCCTCGATAGATTTTGCTAAAAATTTCTGAGGTTATGGAGTCTAATGCGATCTAGCTATCTAACTTGGTGAAATTTTTGGGAAAAATCGGTATCATACTTAATTTTGGGGTCAAACATGCAAAAAATGAATTTTTCCAAAAAACAATTACGTTTAACGCACTCCTGTTCAATAACAGTTCATTGTACGAAAAAGTCGTCCACTGACCGAAAAATGTTTAAGATCTGACGGAAAAGACGGTATTTTTATATTTTTTCTATCTTTTACATAAAATCCACAATAACTGTTTAAAGTCGGCACTATCATCCAAAAACAATTTAACGTACCGTTTTGAATTCGTACCCATATTAAAGTAACCAATTCTTTACCAAATTATTGGTAGGTTTGGCACTTATCCGTTAGGTCTGTGTCAAACTTTTGAGTGGCAAGTTCTGTGGATGAGCTCTACTGATAGAAATCCTCAAGATTGTTCCATTCTTTCCCGCGAAACCCCTAAAGGTGTCGCCACACTAGTAAATAGTACTACTCGATCAATATAACATGGGCGTATAATGCTACGCTCGGCGGTGCTCTTGTTGCGTTTAATTTTTAAAATTTCGTAAAATGGCTTCAAATTGTTATAACTTGACTACTTGAACAGATAATGACATGGGGTTTTCAGTTTTGACTTTTTCTTAAAATAACCTTCAAAATGGGGTCAAGTTCAAGGTCATGACCTAGTTTGTAATTTTGCAGTTTTAGGCTATATTCTTCAAAAATTTTAAAGATATGTAATATCAAAACATTGTGAAAATGTTCAGAATGACAAAATTCAAAAGGATACAAAGTTTCGTAACTATATGATAATGCATATAGGAGTTGTTGCCCCTGAAATGTTATTAATTGTTTATAAAAACTAAAATTGTGCATTATCTTGAAAACTATTAACTTTTTGCATAGGCATATATATAAGAATTTTTGTAGGTTTTGACATGACGATCATTTTGATATATGACTCAAGGTCATACGTTCAAAGGTCAAGGTCATAGGTGCATAAAAAGACTCAAATTGTTAATTATTTTGAAAACTGTTAACTTTTTTCATAGGCATATATATTAGAATATTGTAAAGATGGACATGACAATCATTTTGATATATGACTCAAGGTCATACATTCAAGGGTCAAGGTCATAGATGCATAAAAAGCCTGAAATTGTTAATTATCTTGGAAACTATTAACTTTTTGTATAGACATATATATCAGAATATTGTAGGTATTGACATGACGATCATTTTGATATATGACTCATGGTCTTACATTTAAAGGTCAAGGTCATAGGTGCATAAAAAGCCAGAAATTGTTAATTATCTTGGAAACTATTAACTTTTTGTATAGACATATATATCAGAATATTGTAGGTATTGACATAATGATCATTTTGATATATAACCCAAGGTCATACGTTCAAAGATCAAGGTCATAGATGCATAAAAATACTCAAATTGTTAATTATCTTGAATACTGTTAACTTTTTTCATAGGCATATATCTTAGAATATTGTAGGTATTGACATGACAATCATTTTGATATATGACATAAGGTCATAGGTTCAAAGGTCAAGGTCATAGGTGCATAAAAAGACTCAAATTGTTAATTTTTTTGAAAACTGTTAACTTTTTGCATAGGCATATATATTAGAATATTGTAGGTATTGACATGACGATCATTTTGATATATGACTCAAGGTCATACATTCAAAGGTCAAGGTCATAGGTGCATAAAAAGCCAGAAATTGTTAATTAACTTGGAAACTATTAACTTTTTGTATAGACATATATAATTCAGAATATTGTAGGTATTGACATGACAATCATTTTGATATATTACTCAAGGTCATGCATTCAAAGGTCAAGGTCATAGATGCATTAAAAGACTGAAATTGTTAATTATCTTGGAAACTATTTAACCTTTTGTATAGGCATGTATATTAGAATAATGTAATATTTTTGCCAATGATTCCTCAGGTGAGCGTTAAGGCCCATGGGCCTCTTGTTTTTACTTCTCATACAACATAAGAAACAGTATTAAATGTCAATAAGGCCAGATTCTACAATTATTTTTCCATAAGCTTACATTATAACATAATAAGGAATTAAAGTAACATAAATATTGGTGGAGGTTAAATGTTGGTATGGAAATGTTCGTCTAAAAGAGCTGAATAACATATCAAAAGCTCAACATAGGTTGACCAGAGAAGTTTTTCGCTACCTTAGCAAAGAGTAAACAGGCTGTGTATGAATCCAATGTCAGATTAAAAATGGCTGTATTCATGGCACTTTACTCATCATATCCCACCTCTTTTTCAAGGTGCACCTCTCTCTTGACTCTGGCTGTTTCTTCAAGTTTAAGGTCCACCCTTTCCATACATGTCTTTATTTCATTCAAACTGTCCACTCAGATCTAGAGACAAATATATAGAAAAAAAATACTTTTAAAAAACACTGGTACTACATTCGTGGGACAGGAACCTTTGACATGGAAGTACTAGATTCATGCCATAACCCTGGCAAGGGAGACGACCTGTGAGCAGGTTTATATGGTAGTAAGGAAATTCAGCTGTTTTAAACAAGGAGGGACAAAGAAGACTTTAGTTAGCAAAAAAATTGTAAATGCGTTTTAAAAGAGACATATGAAACCAATTTAAACTTTTCAAAAGTGTAAAAGATTAAGTTTTCAAAAAATGAAATAAACATTTTTTCCTACCTACCTACCCACATGTGGATTGCATGGGTCGGAAAACAGCAAACAAAGAATTTTTTAAGTTAGGCCCAACAAGACATTGATGTCAAGACAATATTTGTGACCAGTCAACTGGTTTACTGGTTGCTGAAAATCAGTAGTTTGTTCCAGGCACTCCAGAGTTTCTCTCAATTCCAGAACTGTCCTCAGTATAGTGAAAAAATTTTGGCTAGGGGTCAAAGTCTGAATTAAATACAAATATTTTGGTGAGTCAGTGTAACAAAAAGATTACGCTGTTATTAGCCCACCCCAGTCTCTGAGGTAGAGCTTCTGTCTCAAAGGTACATCTTGCTCATACAAGGACTTGTTCTCAGATAAATCTTAGAGATTTACAAGCCTGTTCCTATGGTGAATAGCTAAAAAATGGCTGATGCAATGTTAAACAACATTACAATTAACCAAAAGAGTATTCTAAGTGCATGAAATCACCAACTTAACTTGATTTATTTTTGGGGACAGAGTAATCTCCCTTGGGAGGCTAATATTGGGTACAAACTGCCATTAGCATTACCATTTAGAGAGAAAAAAAAGATTTATTGTCAGCATTCTTCAGAAATGTCGGTCATTGCTTGATTAAGATATCTGATACAAATATATTTCAGAAAATAATCAATAATAAAATTCATATAAATTATTGCATGTAGTTGGCGTCGTCAGAAATATCTTAACACGAGAATTTTTTTTGTCATGAAAAATTTCTATATAAATCTGATACTTTGTGGCCCTGAAGTCAAGAATTATTTTCTATCTATATCGTTACTTTTAATTGTTACTATATTTGATCAGTTGTGAATTACTTATTTTGTTCGTAGTTTTTTACAAGATTACTTTAACATTTAAATTCAAATTTTTGCTCTGCATTTTCAAATCCACTTACCATACTGTAAAATAAATAAAATAAAATAAAGTAGGATTTATGCATACAATTCTAGAATTTTTTTTAAATTCAAAGTCTGTAAAATATTCATTTCAAAGGAGTATGCATATGTTTTAAATTTTGAAAACAATGATAAAAAATTTATTAATAAACAAACATAATTATAATTTCCTTATCATTGATTTGTTTGTTTCGTTTGTTTGCTTTTTGTTTTATTTTGTTTTTGTTTGTTTGTTTGTTTGTTTTTTTTTTTTTTGCTCTCGTTTTATTTTTAAACTTTGGAAATGTTAGCCTTCAAACCCAAGGCACCTCACTACTTTTGGTTAGCTACACTGGTCAACCCAAAGTTTAGAAATTGTTAAGTATAAATAATCAATTCATCCACTGATAACAACAAAATTATTCACTTCATTGTTTACCATTCACTTGGGAAATTTAATCTATTTTAACATTGCCTTGTTAATTTGATAAATCATTTTGATGTCCGAAGTGTTCATGAGATTACATAGATGGTCAGAGTCAAGTTAAACAATCACAGTTACCATAACAACATAACAAGCTTTATTTTGTAAATTTTCAAGAATTTAGTCTCCTTTCACAGGAGCCTCAGTCGTCATGTGGGCTAAAGCATTCACTTACGGATCACAGTGCCTTTCAAAGACAAGGTTCAAATCCTGCTTTGGCAGATTCTAGTGTGAAGAAGTTTGTCAGTTTGCTTGCTGAAGGTTTTCTCTGATAACTCTGGTCTTCTCTACCATTCCAGAGCTGACTGCCTTTACACAAGTGAAAAAATCTTCCCTGGAGCATTAAACACCATTACCCCATGCTATTTTCCCATCACGGGTTATTCTATATTCTGTATACTGGTTTTCATTTGTTTTGGATGCTATTTTCTTAATGTTGATTAAATGTTATTTTGGATGGTGCAGTTGTTCTTTTCAATACTGTTTCTGTTGTTTCAGGTCACATGACCAAAAAAAAAAAGCATTGTTATTGGTTTAAATGAAGTATTCAATATATATCCTTTAACCTTGTTTGTATTCTTGCTTCAGTTTGGTTTTCCAGTTGACCATTTGGGACATGACTTACTTTTTCATGGTTGAGTGATTTTGAGCAAATGTTCCAGAGATGTTTTAATTGTTTTATTTGTTTTGTGTTCTCAATTTTTTTTAACTTGTCAAAGCCAGTTAACTAATGGTAATGGAACTTGACAGGAATGAACAATTTCAAGCTCCATCAAGGTCACAGTGAACCATGAAAATCTTTAAACATCTCTTTTCATTTTAACAGATCCCAGTGTATGGGAAAATTTGTATGTTTGCTTGCAAAATGTCAGATGTTTACTTTGGCACTCTTTTTTCTCCACCATCCCCAAAAAACTGACGATCTCATTATGCGTGAAAGTATCTTGGCTGGAGTGTAAAACTCCATTATTCTTCTCTACTCAAACACTTTAAACCATGCAGAGTGAAGTGACCAAATGTCATTTATGTAAACAAATTGATAATAGATAAGCGAGGTGTTGGCTTTCCGAAGATGTCTTGGAAAGAGCGAACAGAGAGAGATTTTAGGGAGTGGAAGTTCTCAAATTCCAAGCCCCATGATCATAATAAATAGAGAGCTGGGGTGAAATCTGCCATTCTTGCAGCTAGCCAGTCATCTGGAATGAGAGGCTACTAGTGTAGACAATGCTTCCAAATCTGCATGTTTAAAAAAAAAAAAAAAAAAAAAAAAAAAAAAAAAAAAAAAAAGATGATGATGAAAAACTATGATCTATCAAGTACCTGTACTACATATTGCCATAGGTATACAAAGAGTTGTAATGATGTAACCAAAGATTAAACTGAAATGTTACCTCCAATATCAGTTATGTAACCAAAGATTAAACTGAAATGGTATCTCCAATATCAGTTATAATTACCTAAAATTCAGGCTAATTCCTGTTGCTTCCTGGTACTTAAAATTTTCCTAACTACAGAGCTTAATTAATTTCAAATGATTAATGAGGCTTCAGATTTTTGAAATGACAAATTATGGATTTTTTTTAGACACTTGTCACATTTGTAATGAATAGATCCAAGACTAATCAGGCTGATTATGGCGTTCAATTAAATTGATTTTTAAAGTCTTGATGTCATCTTCTTTCTATTATTATTATCAGTTTTACATCCTTCCCTGTTAGGTTTGATTTGATTTAATAGGGTTTATGTCCAAGTCGAGAATATTTCATTTATATCGAAACATCACCAGCTATACATGAAGTGGCAGAAATTATTACCTTTGTGGTGTGTTTGGGGCAATTTGCAGAAAGGGTTATTTAGCATACAGGTCTTTTCCAAAGGACCTCTTCCCTGATAGAAGTGCAACCTTTGATTGAGTTTGCTCTGATTTGTGTTGTTGTTGTTGTTATTATTATGTTGTTAAACATGACTGCAGCAATTTTTCAGGTTTTTGAAATGAGAGCAAGTTTATTAATATGTGAGGAGTAATCAAAGAACAAGCTCATTAATGCCCGAGATGTGGAAGTATGTTTTATGGCCTGTTTTGTACAAGGGCACACTCAGAACAAGTTTGTGTTAAAGTACCAGCCCACTGTGTCAATATTCTGTAGAAAAGCATATCATCCATATAATTCCATACTGTTTAATTTCACCTGACTGTCAAATGATAGAAACTGGCCAATATACCATGAGTGACCTTATTATATAGACTTGCAGTCATTCAAGGGGAAGTGATTCAGTACCCCAATTGCTTCATATCAACGAAGCCTTAGATATTTTAGATTTAGGACAAGTAACGTATAATTTCCAAATGTCTTCACAGCTGGACCTAAACTTGGGAAAATATTAATGGTCTTTATAATTGATGCAATTGACTGTTGAATATCTTATGAGACAAAATCGTCATGTGAACTCCAAGGCTGAAGAGCCTCTTTTATAATGAAATGCACAAAAATCCTGACTGGTTTCACAAAAATAGACAGAAAACTTTATGAACTAGAGCAGTCTCGAGTTACAAATTCCAAAACCCCCTGTCACCAATATTGCCTCTTGGGACAAATTCTAGATTTTGACCCACTTGCCTTGACCTATGATAATTATAAAAATAATTCTTGGAAAGTCAGAAATTGGTGTTGAAATTTAATGGATTACTATAAATGAAAATACTTGTATTATTTAGATGTTCAATTAGTACAAAGCCGATTGACCAGTAAATTCATAATTAAAAGCTTCATAATTAATAATTCAAAATTTTGATACATGATATAGGTAATTTTTAATGATGCCCACAATGACATAGAATTGAATGATCATTAAAGAGGAAATATATATTGAGTGTCTCAAATTTCAAATATTTGTCGTAACTGTTGAATATGGCTCTTAGGATAACAAAGGCTGAGTGTACATAGCAGATAAACAGTTAATTTTTTTGTATAATTTTTTTTGCATTATCAGGGTGCCCACTTCCTATAAAATCCTATAAATTCCTATAAAATTGGCAATTCCTATATTTTTCCTATATTTTCTCAAAAAGGCCTAAAATTCCTATATATTTCACACTATTCCTATATTTTCTGGGATGTTTTTGTTTCTATTTTTGTTAGGACTTTTTGTGTTCACTCACACAAAGCAGTCACTGGGGTTGTATACATCATTTTTAGTTTTTCTAAGAAATCATTGGACTGTCTTGAATTGACATGCACATTGAAAAAAGAATTCCTATAAAAAATAAAGAGGAGAGGCTTGAACATGGAATGGCTGTGAGGGCGGAGGAGGCCATTGTAGTCGTCAGTGATGTATACAATCCTAAAATTTCTTCAATTTAGCAATTCAATGTTTTGAAAATTCCTATATTTTCAGTCAGATTCCTATAAATTTCCTATATTTTGGAAAAAAAAATCCTATATTCCTATATTTTTGACAAAGAAACCCTGCATTATCAAGCATGCATACTTTGAAAATTCTGTTAATAGTGTAAACTAACAAAATAAATAAATAAATAAATAAATAGATAAATAAAAATTTATTAAAATTTCTTATTTTATCAAAAAACTGTATGGCTTTTACTTGGTTAGATCAATTGATTAATTGATTCCCAGTCACAACAAAAATGTTTGGGGATTAATGTTCACACACACATGCACACACACACACACACACACACACACACTTAGTATATATAGTATTTTCATTTGTTACATTCATATATGAATAGAAAATATTGAAATAAACACTTATCTTTTGTGATATATTATACAGGTAGTAAATTCATTTCATTATTCATACGGAATACAAATTATATTTGGCTTTTGTCTTTGTAAAGTAATATGAACAAAGGCAAATTTAATTAGGTTTTCATGCAGTGATATATAATATCAGAATTCCTTGTTTATACGAATTCTATATTCACGGTAAAATCATTCTCAATTTGTCACAAAAGTTATGGATTTATTTTATCACTAGGTTAAATGAAGTTGATGAGGAAGAGACACAAATTAATAGTGAAATTAACATGATTGACAGAAGTTTGTAGATTTCATTTGGATTTCCTGATCTATAAAGCTGGTTTCTGCTATCTAAGTTTTCCATCATATCCTAGCTGGTCTTAACAAGGTGACTGATATAAATGTGGAATGTCCATCAGGTAAGGCTAAAATTGTATCACATATTTTTGTTGTATTTGAAATGGTCATTCAATTAATATTTTATTAAAATTGGCAATTTTCAGATACATATACTTTGAATGGAATCATTTTGAAATTTTACTAAAATTATCAAAAAATCAAGCTGGTCTTAACAAGGTGACCCATATAAAGGAGAAATGTCCATTGGGTAAGGTTGAAATTTTATATATTTGCCATTTAATATCAGACAAAATTTGCAAATTCTGACGCATGTACTTTAAATAGGGTCATTTAGAATTTTGTTGAAATTGTCAAAAATTGTCCAGTGTATGGTATTTGTCAGCCATTCCATATTGTAGAAGATTTGTTTAATTTTGATAGTCTTTAAATAGGGAAATTTTGTTTTTTTTAATGAAATTTTCAAAAACTTACATGTTGAAAATGAATGCTTTTAATAAATTGAAATGTCATTTCTTATGAAAATTAACTGATGTTGATTTCAAATCTGAGATAGCTAAAGCATATACTGAACGTAAAACCAATTTTAAGTTTTTTAAAAATTTTTTAGCAGCAATGAATAGTTTTTGTAGAGCCTGGTATCGCAAGACTTAGGTGTTACTTTTCCAGGGTGTGAATGGTGTCAGTGGCGACAGCAGCAGTGTGTCAAAATGTGAAAGTTCATGTTAAAATAATGTATTTTCTACTCAATCAAAAACTAACCAGACTAGACAATTAAATCCGTTGAATTCTGGTTAACAATATAGATTTACCCCAATCTGTCTGTGCATTGTTAGTTAGTCCATCCGTTTGCTGTCCAGATAGGGTACATGGCTTGTCCATCTATATTCAATTTTAGAGTACAGATTTTACATTTAGGATATTTGACCACAAATGGGATGCCTGTAGGTCTATTATAGCAGTCCTTGTTAGTTATATGATTTTTTAGTTACCCTGAGTGTATGCTAGTACATGGCATTACACACTCACACGTCACACACATAAACAAACTTGGTCTTAGATTAATCTTTAGAAATTAATAACATTTCTTGTTGCAAAAAGCTGAAAAATTGCTGATGCAATGCAACCAACAACAACAACAATTGTAATTTTCTGTTTTTATATACAGCACACTGTTGAAAAAGTTTCCAGTCTCTCCTTAAAGGTCTCAGACTTTTAGACTGGCAGTTATTTCCAACACCATTTATGGACTTATTTATAATGTAAAACACCCCCTCTAACTGTTTCTTGGCATTTCGGGGTTTGTCCGCGGAGGCATATAGTAATTTAGTTTTAATTTCAAATGTTATTATAGACAGTTGTCTCCGTCTGAAACTGTTACTGTATATAGAGGGCTGGAAGCATTTTGACATAGTAAAATATTTATGATCTCATTTAGGAAAATAAAACCTACGGGCAACAATTCAAATAATTTAAATGCCTTAATATTCCTGGTGGAAAAAGTCGATCAGAAAAAATTCTTTTTGATAGTTATGAAACACAAATTATATCATACTAAGTTTTCATGTATTTCAGTATTTCATATATATATATACAGTCAACACTCTTTATAACGGCCATCTTCGTATTCACCAATTTTGCTGTTGTAAAGAATATGCTGTTGTAATGAATTTAACATAACTTTGTCGGAGTTACGTCCCCTGATTCAAAGAGTGGTATCCAGGGTTTTACATCTGTTGTTTGTGTGTTTGTGTTTGTAATTTATGTTTGTTATAGCTGTCATATATATTGAATATTTTAAGTATTTGTATAAATACAAATAATTTTTTAAATATTTAATATTTAAGACAACTTGTTTAAATGTTTGATAAAATATTGAATATTAAAATACTGTCGTTGTATTTTGTAAATACATGACCGTGTACAAATGTATTGTACCATTTCACTCATCACCTTGATATAAATACATGTATTAAGAATCTTGACTTCAATCTTGACTTGGGTGTATAATACAGGTACTTAACACCAATCTTGAGTAGAAGAATATTTGAAAGAAAAACAAAATAAAGTTGATTAAATTTATTACAGTAAATAAAAATCAAGAACAGGCATTAATTCAAGACAAGTATGACAATGTTTAAATTTCAATATTGAACAGAGTAAAAAGCACTAATGATAACCAGTCACTATTAATTCACTTCAATAATAAGGAAATGATAGAACACAAGCACTAGATTACACAGTCACTATAATTACTCTCCACAATAGTTTATTAAAATAGTCACTTTTTTCTTATAAAATCCATAATTGATCTCTGAATTGTAGATGCACTAGTAAAACAGTCAATACTGCGAAGGGCGCGCCACAGTGATGGCAAATGTTCTTTTCCAATCTCTGGGCTTTCTTGTTAAAACGATATGTGACATACACGTTAGGATCAAATGTCTTTCCAAAACATCTGGGGCGTGCACATCGACCTATCACCAAAGGTGTAAGTTTATCAGTCCCGGTGGCATTTGCACATAAAGCAACAGTGATTCTATCTTTCTGTCTCTTTTGTCCGCGAACGGGTCCAGTCGCTAGAGTTGAATTTGGACCAAGACGATAAAATAAGCCGGTTTCATCAAGATTGTAAATGTCCTTCGGTTCATACTGCGCAAGATCCTGTTGTAATTGTAATCGACCTTGATGAACTACTTCCGGGTCGGCACTATCAGCTTCACCATGTGTAACGTGATGCGCGATTTTATGTCTCTTTTTGAATTTTTGTAACCATCCAACAGAATACTGAAAGTCATTATCTACATTCAATTCACCTCCAAATTTTTTGGCCTTTTCAATCAACATTTCATCAGTAACACACACATGTTGGGATCTAACATCACTAAACCACATAAATAATGCACGTTCTAATTCCTCAAATTTTCCACCTCGGTTGCGTATGGACTTGTCACTGTCAGTTGAAATGTTCGAGTATTTTGATTTATCCCGCAATATATCTCCAACAGTTGATCGTCCAACAGTTTTACCCCATTCAAGTGTAAAATATGATGCAATTTCATCTTGAGAAGATTTTGGGTGATCATTTTTATAACTAATTATTTCCTTCTTTTCTGCAATGGTAAATTGAGTCCGTCTACGTTTCGCCGGGGGTTCCGACATATTCCAATTTTCACACTTACATACACCCGTCAATAATACGATTTAAAAATGAGACTAAAATCTACAAGTTTCATGTTTTTTATTTCTAAAATTTACTCAACTCAACTTAAACAACTATATATATATACCGTTTCCGGACCTCTGGTGTATATATATATATATATATATATATATATATATATAAATATATATATATATATATATATATATATATATATATATATATATATATATATATCAGGGCTCAGGAAAACTTTGACTGAGGTGTCGGACATTTTTTTTTTCAAAGCAACTGTACAACAACTGATGCAGTGAAAAGCAAAACAAAAAAAAAAAAAAAAAAAAAAAAAAAAAAAACAACGTTGTTATTGACTATGTATATTTAAAAGGTTTTTAATATTAATATAGAAGTTTTTTTTAAGGGTTTAACTTCCACGAAGTTATTTAAATAAATATATATGGTCAGACTTATATGTCCACATATTAAACTGTTGATTTTGAACTGTCGGCGTTGACGACACATGGCTTGACGGCCATCTTTGTTTATTGACATTCGTGCATTTTCGTTTTCCCGAAGTAACAGGAACTTTACTGAACCTCATTTTGAGACCTCTTTGATTTTATTTAGACTTTTTTAAAATTATTTATTTATAACTAAACAGTTTGCCAAGACCATACTATGCGCATTGTATTATTATTTAGCATCCCGCGTGGAACCTCTTTAAAATAGTCCGACGACCATGACCTTCAAGGACTCGTTATCAGCTGTTTATGGCTTCCGTCTGTTAAGCGATGTGATTACTTAATAAACAAATTATCAACAAAAGTAATGATGATTCGGACGATGAAACAAAAGGAACAGATTGAGACCATGGATTTTAACTGATCAATAAACAAAAGCCTTATTATTAGATCTGTATTATTTATTGAAAATGACTGACAGGTGATAGCAAAGAATACTCGATTCAAATAATGACCGATAAACATATTTATTTACGTGTCCGATTAACTGAATTCTATTTTAAACTAAAAATGTCCGACAAGCTATATTTCACATCGGACAAAAATATTTTTTGTCGAACATGTCCGGCAAATATGACCGTTTCTGGACCCCTGATATATATATATATATATATATATATATATATATATATATATATATATATATATATATTTATATATATATACACCAGAGGTCCGGAAACGGTATATATATATAGTTGTTTAAGTAATCACATCGCAAGACAGACAGAAGCCATAAACAGCTGATAACGAGGGTTGATCCTTGAAGGTCATGCAAACTTTTAAGTTATAAATAAATAATTTTAAAAAGAAAGAAATCAATATCTCAAATTTTAAAGTCTTATGTATGACCTGGCCAGGGTTCGAACCCATGACCTCCTGCTCTCAAGACAGAAACTCTATTGTGAATTATTGACACCATTAATATAACTTAAAGTCAATTTGTTAATCAATATTACCATTAAATGACTACAACATCTACAGTTACCTCAATAAAAATTATGACAAGTTAATCCCCTTTATAGCTCTCTACAAATGGAGGTGGCTGACTGACTCTATCTGTAATTCATCAGGGATTCAGCCTATAATATTGGAAGTTATAATTTTCTCACCTAGGGCTGATCAATTTCACATGCATTTAATGGTTTCGTATACTAAAAGAAGAAATGCATGTATATTTGTTACTGTAAAACATGTACTTGACAACAGTTAGCTATAACTAGGTTCAGAAAAAGTATTTGAAATGTTATGTTGAAAAAAAAAAAAAAAAACAAACGAACAAAAAAACAAAAACAAAGTAAGACTGTACAGCATGTACAGTTTCCTCATCTTTGATGTCCAAAATGGATTTTGATAAGTACAACTTTTGAAGCTGAAGACTTCTGTAGGCCAGGTAAAATTTCTTTCACCTTTTACAGACATTTTACCATTGTTGTAACTTGATTAAGTTTACAAGCAAAAACATACATTGTATTAACAGGCTAATAAAATAAAGATTCTGCAAATTAAACATGAGTTAATTAGCTTGATGCCAGGCTTTAGCTGTATGTTCATATTATGTAAACACTAATTGGAGAAAAAACTGCATCAATTCAGCAAATAACTTTTGTAATCACATAATTTCAGCCCAGTCTTGCTTGATTTTTTAAATTTTGTTTATGCAATTAATCTGGATATTGGGATTTTGTTTATGCACAAAATTGATATCTGAAAACATAATTTAAATAGGAGATGGATTGTTGCAGAGAAAATTATGCAATTAACCTATATAGGCAAAAGGTGTTATTTACCTTAGGTTACAGAAAACAGTAGGACTTCTATTTTTTCCTCCAGTCTTAAATTTCTGTGTAAAATATTTGAAAAAAAATGGCTTAATGTCATCATTTTAAAGGGTTTTTTTTCTGTACAAATAATAATTTAAAGCTGCATTAAGTTTTCCAAAGAAAAAAATAAAACGGTGCTAATCTAATAAATGATATTCCTAATGAACAATGTTACATTTGGTTCAACGATAAAAGCTCAAATAAATACAGAAATTACAGTATTTACCCAGCGAGATGCAGCATTTGGGATCTAATATTAGAACATGGTTATGTCATCAAAACCCGGGTCATTTAAACACAACTTTCAAAATGTTGAAATACGATAAATTAAACATAGAACTTCGTTGAATTTGTCATTTGTGACTAAGTAAGGGATACATAACACCATTTCAAATACATCTGGATATTAATGAAGGACAATTAATGCAATTTGTCATGTTTCACCTTCTATTCATGGGTTTTTCTTTACATCCATGCGCATGCTCCAAGCTCATAATTACCATCGTAGAACACTGACCAACCGGTCAGAGGATTCCGTTTATTAACAGCTAAAAGAAATGAAACTTTAGAAAATGAATGTCACGGATCGTGGTTAGAAGATATCTACTTTTAAAAAATATATTTCTAGAAAATCAAAAAAAAATCAGAAATTTGGTAAACTTAATGCAGCTTTAAGCAGAGGGTAAAAATGAAAGTTGTTTCAAGAATTAATACTAGTACATGTATTTGATCAATTTTAAAACAGACTCATCAGAAGTAGAGTACTTGAAAAAAAATTCTGCTGCCTATAAAAACAAGTAAAATTATTAGTGCAGTAAAACCTGTTTATACAGAAAAGACCACCAATAGGCCTTTAAAGGGGTGATATGAGTTTAGGGGAGTTTAATTAATAGTGTTTTACACCCCAGTCGAGATTCTTCCATGAGAGATGTGAGTTGAGTAGTGAGTTGAGTTGAGTTGAGTAGTCATGTTTAACGTCCCAGTCAAGAATATTTCACTTATATCGAGACGCCACCAGCTATAGGTGAAATTGCAGAAATTTTCCCTGTTTGTTGCACTAAACAGCAGGGTTCTTTATCGTGCATTGCCTACTGTGACATGGGACCTTATTTGTTTTAAGTTCCCATCTGACAGAACTGTGGCTTTCATTCAGTGATTTTGCTATGGTTTTTAAAAACTACCTTCCACCTTTCAGATTGGGAAAATTTGGACCCTTTTTATGTCAAATATTACACTCAGAATTTTGAAATTCATTGCAAAGATTTTATATTGTGACAATATCTAACATTTTTTGTCTGTCAGAACAGTTTTGGACAACTGGATTTAACTTAAACTATTTGATTGTGTGTCACTGTTGCCTTTTGGGAAATTTTAGTTGTCAAATTGGGAAATTTCAGTCTTATTTCTTAAGGGGAAACTTCTTTTATTCGGTAGTAATTTTAGGCAAACAAAACAACTTTCATTTCATGTCGAATGCTTGGCAAAAGAACAGCTACTATAACAGCCACTATCTCTTTCAAGTCTTGGGTCAGATCAGGTCGGTGTTTGAACCCATGACCACCCACTTATGGAGCGAACACTCTACCAGCTGAGCTACCTGTTGAGTATTTTAAACCCCACTCAAGATTCTTTCATGAGAGATGTGAGTTTAGGGGAGTTGAGTAATAGTGTTTTATACGCCAGTTAAGATTCTTCCATAAGAGATGTGATTTGAGTAGAAGGTGTTTTACGACCCAGTCAAGTTTTTTTTTTCCTTTATATTGAGGCAGCTGAGAAATCTGAACATAAATATAAACCTAAAACAAGTAAAGTAATGTTAAAAAGTTGTCTAAATTAAACAAATGTACTATATAAAGATGTAGGGGATGTAGCAAATTTTACTAGATTTTTTCATGGTACTCGGGTTTCCTCTTCCATTCCATGACTGACACTCTCTATAATATAAAGTTAAAGAAGAAACTTGACTGGGGCATTATAAAAACCATTACTCCACCCACTCTGTTATATTATAGATTTTCTTTAATAATCCTAGAGGTCCGTTGGGATTCATTTTAACATGAAAATAATTATTCTCAAATGCGATTCCAGTGAATTATAATTATATGAAATAATTAACCTTCATTTTTGTTGCAAAGGGATTTGAATCATTTACAACTCCTTGTTTCTCTAAATTATAACAGGCCTTAGATAGAATTTTTAATGCCACTCGGCACAGTGCCCAGTTAAAGAAGAAAACCACTCGTCACTTTGAAATTTAACTCGGCACAGTCACTACATGAAAAAGAGAATTTCTTCTCTTAAGTACAGTCAGAGCTTGTACCAATAAATAATGTTTTCTGACTTTTTCTTAGGTTATCACGAACTTCAGATTTTCCACTTTAAGTAACCAGTAACTTTTGTTTTGAAGTCGCAAGTTTAGAAATGCTTGCACCTGCAACTGGTTTGTCATAAGGATCAGTGGTAGTCTAATTAGTGTCTTCGAAAACTTCTTTATCAGCTGTTTCATCCTTGATTGTCTTTAGAAAGTCATACAAAACAGTTTTTTACTTTTATTTGACATACTTAACAGACCGACAAGTATATAAACACTCAGAACATCGGTTGCATTTTACATTACACTTAGTAAATTCCGAATGCGAAACAATAGGTTTGCACATGTGATGCAAACGTTTAAATGATTTTGTTTGATTGACGTTTGTAACAGAACGGCCGATGTCGTTACAATTGACCTCCTTTTACAAGATTATTCAGAAAAACACTATAATATCTATTGTTTATTAATTCCAACATTCCTGGATGTATATCTCTGATAAATTTTACTTGGCACCGTGACGAGTGGTAGTCCAAGTTCACATTTCACTCGTCAGGACGAGTGGATGAGTAAATAATCGAAGCCCTGTATAACAATCATACCAGTAAAATGATGGGACCTAGTATTTTAAATATACATTGGAGGATTCAGAGGGGGAGTTGCAGGAGTTGAAACCCTACCCCCTTTCGAAAAAATTCAATAGAGAGAAGAAGAGAGAAAAATGTGGCCAAAAGGTAATTTTTGTTCCTAGGGGCTTTGTCCCTGGACCCCCAAAAGGTCTCTTTCTTGAATGCAAGCCTTTCACACGTCCAAGACTTCCCTTGCTGCTGGAGGATTGAGCTTCTTGCTTGGAATATCTCATGATAACCCTATCACCCCCCCCCCCCCCCTAAAATTCTGGATCTGCCTCTAATATGCATATTATCAATTCTGTAATGAAATAAAGAGAAGTTACACACAGTTATGCATTGATAACAATGATGGTTGTGTAATTATCTATACAAGAATAATGATGATAACTTAATTATTTTGTTTTTAATGATGAAATTATTTTGATGTATAGGAAATTGGTTTCAATAAATTTAAACTTAATGAGAAAAATTCCAATTATTATTTTATTATTTACAAGACCTGCTGATTAGAAAACCTTTTTTTCAGTTTTGCAGTTTTGAAGAAAAAAAAAACAAAAACAAAAAACGAACATAATTAGGATATTTAAGGAAACAAATTCACTACACGATTGTAAATATGCTGAAAATGAGTTGTTTAAACTGAACCTAAATTTTGAGTTTTTATAAATGTTGAGTGGAGTGGAGTAATGGTGTTTTACACCCCAGTCAAAATTCTTTCACATATTTTGAGGTGGTCAGTTCTGGGATGGTGGATGGAGGAAACCGGAGTGCCCAGAGAAAACCACTGACCTTTGGCAAGCGAACTGATAAACTTTCTCACACTAGGATCTATCCTGATTGGGATTCGAACCCAGACGGTGAGAGGCACTGTGATCTGTAAACACACGCTTTAGACCACTCGGTTTATAAATGTCGAGACGAGATTCATTACAAGTACCGGTAGAAGAAAAATTCAATATTTTGGCTTCCAACTGTGAAAATTTCATAAAATTGTTCCACAAATTTAAAAAAAAAAATAAAAATCAGTTTATAGAATGTCATTAAATGGATGAAGACTTTGGGTACACTATAATTTCAGACAGATTTAACCTATTTATTGTAGGTTTAATTTACAGTGAAACAGTTGCTATAGCAATCACATCTATATTAAAAACACCTTTCCATCAAGACCAGTGTTTTAAGGTTTCCTTTGCTTCATAATTCAATGAAAATAAATTTCTATATACAGTCTAACCTGAGTTAACGGTCACCTGTCCATAACGATTACCTCCGTATAGCGGCCAGTTTTCGTCGGTCCAGTGTCATTTTATTATATAAAACACCTTTCCATAGCGGTCACCTGTCTAATGTGGTTAGCGGCCACTATTTTCTGTCCCGTTTAAACTCAATTTCTGTCTATAATGGCCAGTAATGTAAAACCGGAAGTCGAGTTATTTCCCTTGGAAACGTGTTATTTCACTTCCTGGTCATGAAGAATTGTTTACATGCGATATATATCTAAGCCAAGGCATGGCTTCTCGGTGACAGGTTTAATCCGTTGATTAATTTAATCAAAACAATGGTGGACGGCTTGTCAACGGTACCGACAAAGGAGTATAAGTCGAATTCTCCACATTAAACATTACCGCTAGCAGAAGTCCATGAATTACTTGAAGTGTGTAAGTCTCTATATACCCCTTTACATCGCGTTGCTTCCTTTTTGTGTCGATTTTAGAATGATGTGACGTATAGGGTATCTAGATAGCGCCCTCCCACGGCAAATTTCTGAACTAATTTTCTTCACTGGAGAACTGCATTGTGGGTAATTCTAATATATTCTGAACGCCTCGGGCATTTAAACACCTCGGGCAGATAAACTCCAAAGAAGTTCCGGGTGTCAATATCGGCTGTAAACTGTCAAATATACTACGATTAGAGTAATTTAGACGACTTTTCAAAATGGAAAAATTGACTAGAAGCACACAGTTTATTTATTTCTTCTCAACCGAACAAAGTTGAAATAAAAGGGAGTTAATTGTAGCCTGACAAATAACTTGAGAACAAAACAGGAAGATGTTCAAATGTTGGAACTCAATGCGGTGGTTTTTCTGACCTGAAACATGCAAATTTTTTCTTCTCAAATCGGTTGAGAATAAAATGTTGGTAATGGTCACAAATTGATCCCCATTTCTTTCTCAATCTCATACTGTCAATATTTCCCTGTTTATCATGAACACAATTTATTTATTTATTTATTGAGGCGTATTATGTCTATATGTTACTTTGTTTATGATTTTGTAATGTATTTTTCTTTTTGATATTAAAAAATCGCTTTATAAAAAAGAAGTAGTAATTCAAGTTTTGAGATACATTCTAAAGCTGAAATGTCTCTTAATTTAACATTGCAATTTTTAACAAGAAATTAGATATTGAAATTTCCTTGCATGGTCATTGTTCAGTTCAATAATATTTATTTAGATTATTTGCAAGTTGATAAATTCTGTTTTATTTTAAAAAATCTCATCTTCACTGCTCTCTCTCACAAAATACAAAAATTATCAAAAATCAAAAATCAATTGTTTGAACTGGGTTTTACGTACCAGTCATGATTTTTTCACTAAAATCAAAAATCATTCACCACATTTTCATATTAAAATAAAAGGTGTTAATCTGAAGCAGTTTTTCTTTCTTAATATTTTAAGATGTGGAGTGACAGAAATTTATAACTTTTCAGTGTGATTAGGTCGAATTATATTTATTTAATTTTTTTGCAAACATATTTCTTTTTTTTTTTTTTTTATTAAAACTCAAATGATTAAATTATAGTTCTTACAATAAATTATGAGATTATTTATTGGGTTATTTGTCTTTGCCAAAAAGTTGAGAGAGAGAGAGAGAGAGAGAGAGAGAGAGAGAGAGAGAGAGAGAGAGAGAGAGAGAGATCTTGTTATTTACTAACAAAAACAAATGCAGACTATCCCTTTTTCTTTATTTTTTATTATTTATTTATATTTATATTTTTTTTAAATCTTTTATCCCAATAATATCAATAACAGTTTGGCAATGGTAAAGAAAACTTAAGTTCTTCTTTTTTTATTAGTGAAGTTGTTAAAATGAATTCTTAGTTAATTAGTTATATCTTTAACAAATTCTCAGGCCGTAAGTTGACACCTTTGAAGTTCATAAACTCCTAGTCGGTAAGGAATTCATATCTTTGACTTTAATAAATTCTCAGGTAAAAAGTTGGCACCTTTGAATTTACATCTTTTCTAGATTATGTTGATCAGATGTATATTCCCAATTAATCAGTTTTCTCTGGGAATTTGCAACTTATAATTACATTTACATACTAATATTATTTTCACATCTAGGATACAAAAGGAAGTTGTTTTATTATCCTTGATGATAATTTTAATTATTTTTAATATACAACTGAAAAGTGATAGACTTTCAATCTCAATCGTCCTACCCCACAGGTATTTTTACCAACAACAAGTGATAACTTTTTAATTTACAATATTAAAAGTCTTTAACAATGAACTGGTACAGTCATCGAGAAAATCAGCTGATAACGATGAATATCCATAATTTATACAAAACCTGGTATAATACAAAGGCTTGTGCCATTATGTCACAATTCGTCACATTAACAGTTGAAATTACCGTAATTCTTCTTTGTATCCAGACAGATTTTAATAATTTCATTTTCAAGTGTCCGAGAATTTAGAGGAAATTTGAAAATTAAATATCTTGAAAATTGGGGGTGTCCAAATATTTAGAGTGTCCGAAAAATTAGAGACATTTTTGAGAGCAGATTTTGGGTCCCGGTTCCCTCTCGATATTTTAAGACATTATCAACAGCTATATCCACGCATATATCAATGATAAAGTAAAATTTTAAATAAAATACAAGTAAAAGTTACTTTTGTGTTGTTTAATTTTTTATTAATTATTATTTTTTAAAGTGTTTATTGGTCAATAATCATGATTCTGTAAGTAATACACATCGAGTTTACAAGTAAACAACATGATTTTTTTTTTTTTTATTAAATCCCACCGTTTGAGGTGCACCAACATGCCGCTTTCTATTTGTAATTGTCTGCAGTCAAATTATTATTATTCATCGTGTGTTGCAATAATTTTTTCTCGGCAGTGAAATCATTGTAATGCGTCCTGGTCGCCATTTTGAAATTACTGATATACCCAGAATGCAACAGTTCATTCTGAAAAGATGCTGGATACAGGTATGTGACGTCACATTTTATTTTTAGTAGCGGTCACGCTAAGGTAAGCAATGCGATGTTAAGACCCATATCGCTTACACACTTCAAGTAATTCATGGACTTCTGCCGCTAGTTAATTGCTGGTAATTATCCATGACACGTGGGAGTCACATTGGAGTAGTAAAGTCTTTTAAAATAAGACTAACGATGGTAGATTTTATTACTTTCATCATGTCAGCACCGAAGAGAAAAGCATTAACTTTGAAAAACAGGGTAGAGGTCATTAGATAAGAAAATAAACGTGTTAATAATATCCGAAATTCGGCAATTTATGAGTCGATGAAATGGAAGTTTTTATTTTAATTTGGCAGTGATATACTGAAATATATAGAATAAAATCTCTCTCTCTCTCTCTCTCTCTCTCTCTCTCTCTCTCTCTCTCTCTCTCTCTCATTTTTCTTTTTTTTTTCCACTTATAAATAAATTCATTTAAAATATTTTTTTTTAAATGCAATTTATTTTCTACCTCTAAAATTTTCAATTTTTTTGAAAACACACACACACACACACACACACACGTTTTTTAAATCAGTCAATCTGTCATGCAAGGGGAGATAATTTGCCAAAATATTGCAAACCTGTCCATAGTGGTCACCTGTCTATAGTGGCCACTTTGGCCTGGTCCGGCAGCTGACCACTATAGACAGGTTTGACTGTATAGATATTCTCTGTGTATAATACTGGTAAATGTTTGCAATACTATTTCCTATAAGTAATACTGTGAAATCATCAATTTTCATGGTGTCCAACTTTTGTTGTTCTAAGAAAAAATATTATTTCGTAGGGGGATAAATTTGTGGTTATGACCATAGTTAATACAGTGAACCGCATGTTGTAAAAACATTGTCTTATTTGTTCAGTGTTACTGGATTATTCTACTTATTTCACTTGTGTCATCAAAAAAGTACCGTATTTACTAGCGTATAAGTCGCACTGCCACACCCCCTTTTCACCCCTAAATTGTCGCTAATTTTTATACTACCGCATCTATATTTCACTTTGATCTTCAGCCATGATTTAGAGTCGGGTACAGTAAGTACGTTTTATATCTTTTTGAATGACAATAAAAGAGTATGCTTTTCAAATTGTTTCGATTTTTTGTTTATTTTAGTATCTCTCAAAGAAATAGATCGAGGGTTGGCAACAATTTAAACATTGATCGTAATCAATAATATAATTGTAAAAAAAAGATACAAGAAATAAGTAAGAATAAGTTAGAGTAATTTATTAAGTCTTCAATCAGTTAAATATTCAAGCGACAAATTAAAAAAACTACAGCACTGTCTTAAAAAGTAATCCAATATGAAACAGCACTAAAACACTTAATAAAGCTTATAATCCTTATCAGTCTTATTCACACTTAAAACATTTTTGAATAAATACTGGAAAACAATCCAAGTAAACTTGTCCAAAAATATGCTATGCTAATTGCAAATATCCTTTGGGGTAAAACCAAAAAAGTCATCATCATCATCACTATCTAGTATTGATGCAATATAATCTGGTATTTGATCGTCATAATAGTCACGAAGGTAAGTGTCCAAACTTTCATCAAGCACATCATCGTTGTCATCATCAACATTGTCTTTTGACGCGTGGTTAACAAAATTGTCATATAAGAAGTCATCTTCTGAACCATCCATTGCATTAGAAATACCATATTTCTTAAAGGATCAAATGACCATCTCAGAGTCAATTGATTCCCAAGCTTGTTTCATCCACGTACACACTAATGAAAGTTCTGGTTTCTTTAATTGACTACCTTTAGTTAGTTGTTTGTCACCATTTATCATCCAATTGTTACATAAAGTCCTCATCCAGGATTTGAATGGTTTATTCAAACTAAGGTCTAACTGCTGTAAAACACTACTGCAACCTCCAGGAATAAGTTTGTCTGGTATTGTTCCTTTTTAATTTGTTCTTAACTCTGTCACATAAATGTGACCGAAACATGTCCCATACTAGAATTGCCCGAGATCTCAACGCACCTGGGCACTTGAACCAAACTTCATCCAGCCACTGCTAGTTAATGTTTCATCCATCAAACCTTTTGGTTGCACTTTTACAATCACTCCTACAGGGAATTTCTCCTTCAGCATAGTTTTTCTCTTGAATATTACAAATGGCTTAAGTTTTGTTCCATCAGCTAAACACGATAATGCAACAGTAAAATGAGTCTTTTCGTGGCCCGTAGTCTTAACACCAATAGTTTTAGATCCTTCAAAGTCCACAGTTGTATTGCCTGGCATTTCAAAAAACATAGGCATTTCATCCATGTTTCCCATCATATTCAGTTCATATGCATAGTTTTTTCTCAGTCATTGATAACAAACTTGAAGAAACTGTCTACTTTCATATCTAAGCCCTTTGGTAATTTTTGTGCGATTTGAGTCCTCTGTCCTAATACTTATCCATTTTGCCTCATGAATCTGACACACCAGCCCGTTGTAGCTTTAAAACTAGAACTAATTTCAGATTTTGACTTATTGTCTTGTGCAAGTTGCAACGCTTTTACTCCAATTGCCATACATGTAACAATAAAACCATTATGTCTATGCGTAGTAACCCATTCATTTAATTCTTTCTCTATTTCTGCATACGGTGTGACCCCAAATCGTCTAGCACATTTAGATTTTGGCATTTCTTGTAGTTCTGATTTAATTTTACGCCACTCGCATACTTGCTTTTCATTTACCCCAAACTCTCTTTTGGCGGCCCAATTTCAACTCGGCAAAGGTCACAACTTCCAACTTAAATTTAGCATCATAACTAGCCCTTTTAAGTTTCATTGTATATAATCCAGTGCATAAAAAATTACCACAACAATATATGAAAGATTTGTTTAGATAGGTTACATGGGTTATAAGAAAACTTGTGTAGATGTTTATTTTGAACAAAGTAACGGGATGGTTATCAAAATAGGTGTTGACTGTAACAGTTTTTTTTCTGAAACAGACTATAAAATCCTAATTATTGACCCAATTGGCTGTTACACTGTAACAATGGCAGTTTTTACACCTGGCGATGTTTAAAAGACACTTGGTAATTAAAAATATCTAGAAAATAATGAAAGCAATTAAATCTACAATATATTTGCACAATTTGTTTTGAAAGTGGCTTTTCAAAGAATATACAGACAAGTAGTTTACTGGCTTCGATAGACAAAATCTTGTCCAGATTTAACCACATTTTCGTTGATTCCAAGACCCTGGCAAGTAAATTTTTGTTGTACCTGCGGATAGGCCGCATCCCCCTTCTCAAACTTTTATTTTTGGTATAAAAAACTGTGGCTTATACGCGAGTAAATACGATAAGTTGTTATAAACATATATTAAACTTTTTTGTTGTTGACATGTAAATTCGTGGGTCAAGGTGTCCTTGCAAAACAACGGAAATTAGGCCACTACGAAAATTGATGATTTTATACTACTTTGAATTCATCCTGCAATCTTTTTTTGTCTTAGCTGGTTATGATATTTGAAATTTTTAGGTTTAAAGAATTTGGCTGTTTCAAGATTTGCATAATTGCAAAGCATAAAAAGAGTATTTATTTCCTTAAATCATAAATTTTATTTCATATTTAATTTTAAAATTTTAAATTCTAAATTTTGCAGTTTTATCAGATTTGGAAAAATTAGAAAATTTTTGCGCCATTTAATATTTGCAAAAGACAAGATGGGTATCTTTTCGCATACATATCATTTTTTAATCTGTTGACCACCAGCACAATTAATATTGACTTTTTATATTAGCAATCGTTTTGTTTTTGCGTCTCACTTTACTTGCGAATTAACGTAAAATTAAAACGATTGCAAAAATTTCCTGATTTACGGTATTAAATTACAAAAATAGTATATTTTTTTAGTTCATTTTTGATTTTAAAATTGAAAATTTACTTTTTGCAGTTTATCTAATTTGTTTGTATATTCTGGTTCATTATTTTATGACCCAGAAAAAAAAAACAACTATCAACTATCAATTCCTAATTGATTCAGAAAATGGAAAGAAATTTCTCTAGTTAATGTTGCAGACAATTGGTGATCAACAATATAAAGCCGTTCCGAAAAGTGTTTGTTCAGGATATGTAATTGGTGTAGATAACTGATAATTATGTTCTGTTACAAGAGCCTGTTGTTAAGTAAGAGTAAATGATCAATTCTTGATTGTTCATCAATGGTTAACTTGATCACCATGGATAAATGTCATTAACGGCTTGTAATGACCGTCAAGTTATAATAGAATTATTGAATTTAAACATTTCTCTAGAGAATATAAGTATTTGTAAATAGTGTCTCTGATGCTTTTGGGAATTTGTGGTTAAATGGTATAAAATCTACGGTTAGGACTTGGTTGTTAAATGGTCTAAAGCCCACAGTTAGGACTTGGTTGTTAAATGGTCTAAAGCCAATGGTTAGAACTTGGTTGTTAAATGGTCTAAAGCCCATGGTTAGGACTTGGTTGTTAAATGGTCTAAAGCCCATGGTTAGGACTTTGTTGTTAAATGGTCTAAAGCCCATTGTTAGGACTTGGTTGTTAAATGGTCTTTAGCCAATTGTTAGGACTTGGTTGTTAAATGGTCTAAAGCCCATGGTTAGGACTTGGTTGTTAAATGGTCTAAAGCCAATTGTTAGGACTTGGTTGTTAAATAGTCTAAAGCCAATTGTTAGGACTTGGTTGTTAAATGGTCTAAAGCCCATGGTTAGAATTTTGTTGTTAAATGGTCTAAAGCCCATGGGTAGAATGTGGTTGTTGAATGGTCTAAAGCCCACAGTTAGGACTTGGTTGTTAATGGTCTAAAGCCCATGGTTAGGACTTGGTTGTTCAATAGTCTAAATCCCACAGTTAGGATTTGGTTGTTAAATGGTCTAAAGCCCATTGTTAGGACTTGGTTGTTAAATGGTTTAAAGCCCATTGTTAGGACTTGGTTGTTAAATGGTCTAAAGCCCATGGTTAGGACTTGGTTGTTAAATGGTCTAAAGCCAATTGTTAGGACTTGGTTGTTAAATGGTCTAAAGCCCTTGGTTACAGTGCTTATCACTGTCTGGGTTTGAACCCCACTTGGGCAAAGCCTAGTGTGAAAAAGTTTGTTGTTGTTTTTTCTAAGCACCTCAGTTTCCTTCACCATCTAAAAGCTGACAGCTTCTAGTGAAATGATCTTGATTTGGTTGTAAACACAATAGCTACACTACATTTTTTGATGTTTTATCTAAATTGAACTAACTCTTTAGGACATATGTGCCACTACAAATATTTCTTACAAATTTGCTTATTACCTCACATTTTCCTTTCTCATATTTTTATTTTTTTTGATATTAAAATAAATTTTGAGTTATATGCAATATAAAAATTTTAAACATGTTTTGACAAAAAGTTTTCAAATCTTTATATATATATATATATATATATATATATATATATATATATATATATATATATATATATATATATTTGGTAGCTGCTCCATTTGGATGGGTTCTACAGTATTTAATCATAGTGGTTTATCATATTTATCATTAAGGACATACCATAGATCTAAATTTTTTTAACTTCCACACTTAAAATTTTGAAGAGTTCCATAAACACTTCTTACTTATAAGGAGCCTAGGTAGTCCAGTGGTTAAGGGGATAGCCTTCAAACCTGAGGCATCTTGCAGGTCAGCCGCAGGTGAATTTTTTTTCCTTGTCGTAAGCCATTATTCGTTTGCTTGGCCACTGTAAACGGTCACTAGTTCATTGCAGAATAGAAACACTTGAACACTAGCAGATCGTGAACTTGAGTTGAGATCAATCCTGAATGAAAAAAAAAGTTTCATCACGAATAGCTGAAAAATTGCTGATGTGATGTAAAACAACATTTAAACAACCCACCAACCAACCAACCAACTTACTTTAAAACTTGTAAATTTATAATATTTAAGTGAAATTTAAATACCGGTAGATGACAAACACAAACAAGATGTTTGGAGTTTGATTATTTTAATTAATTGAATAGTTAAAATTCTAGTTGATTATTTTAATTAATTGAATAGTTAAAATTCTAGTTTTCGTTATTTAAAACATGTCGTAAAATTAAACTTGGGAATTTTGAAAGTGAACAGAATCCAATCAAACAGCAGTAGATTGTTGCAAGATTGTGAATTTTGATCATATTTTGAATTTAATTGATATTTGTTTTAATCTATAATTAACCTTATCAGGTTTCGATTAACTGGGTCAAATATCGTGGAAACTCATTATAACGACACATAATTAGTTAAATCTTGTTAATAAGAATAGTTCAGATTTATCAAGTTGCCTTTTGATCACAGAATTTTTATAAATTTGTAATTAATTTGTGTCTTTTGATCACAGAATTTTTATGAATTTGTAATTAATGTGTCTTCAGGGTGTATTTCGTTGCTAAGGAGTGTATTGTATATGCTTGTATGAGAGTTAATGTTTAAATTTGGTTTTGTAAATAATAACAGTTGAGGAAAATGTTCCTTTTTTCTTGATATTTTAATTAATTATTAATAAATTTATTTTCATTAATTATTTTTAATTAATTTAATTATTATTATTTTAATTATTATTATTAATTATTTTAATTAATTATTCTTTTCATTAAGATGGTGAAATTCAGCCTTTAGAGAAAATTACAATATATATCTTTAAGAACATGAAATATATACATGCTGCTTTGTATGAATGTTTACGTGTGAGTGTTAAGGAACTGATGTAGGTTACATATTCTATTGTCAACCATATTTGTCACACAAATGAACGTATCTCTTTAACGATGACTTGTTAATTCAGCATCCAGTCAACATCAGAATTATCCTGGTGATCATCGTCTTTGATTTACGGAGATCAATATCCCACCATCAGATTATTTATATATCCTTGTTTCCTCGACGTTGTATATATAACGGAGCCAATATCCGCTGTCAACATGTGTCATTTATATATTAAACTTAGGTAAGTCAGATTATTTACTCTAAAGCATAAAATGTAATTAATTTTTTCTTGGATTCTATATGGTATGAAAATTTGTAATTTTGTTTTTTTTTTTTGTCAAGATGTTATTTATCATATCTAAAAATGTTTTTAAAGATTTTTAAAAAAAAAATTGTATACCAGAAAAAAAAATGGTTTTAATCATCTGTTGTTATAACAGTGTTTCATTTTATTTATTTAAATTTGGTGATTTTTAGAGAATATTTTTTATAAACAGAATTTCTTGAGAGATTATTACAAAGACCAAACCAAATAAAATTTTGAAAAAAAAAAAAAAAAAAAAAAAAACATGTTTAAAACATGTTTAAATTCTTATTAAAACAATGTTAGACCATAAAAAGTATTTTTTAAAAATTAAAAAAAAAAAAAGGTCAGTAATAGCACCAAGGCAAAAGTCAAGTTTAATATAAAGATGCAGAAAAAATGTCTATACAATTTATTATAATTTGTTTATCACAACATGAAGTCATATTTTGAATTTTCCAAACATTATTATAAAAATAATGATGATGAACATAATAATAATAATACTAGTAATAATATTTTTTATACAGGCTCATTTATCCATTTTAAGGAAACTCTGATAATGTACCTGGTAAACAAGGGGAATTTCAAAAAAAATTTTTGTTTTGTTTTAGGGAATTTTGCTTAACACTATATACCAGTAATACAAATACATGTTGGAAAAAAACTTAGCTTTTTGGGGGGGTTGCTTTTTTGGGGGTTGGGAATAAGGAATTGATATATTCTGAATTGAAGGAGAAAAAAAATAATGTGAGTTTTAAAATGTCAAACAACTGTTAATTTATATTTAAGTTGTTTATTCATTCTACCAGGGGTGTGCATGTTTTTTTAGAACTATCTAACCATCCTACCTGTAGGTTGGAAGAGGGGTTTTTGATCAATTCTGTGTAACACCTGAACAATCCCCTATTGCCATATGTAACAACTGCTTAAAGGTAATACAGTTTGACAAAACAAATTTAATGTATTCAAGAATGGACCATTATAAGTTCTGTAGGTTTTTTTGCAAGTTTCAAGGCCATGATGATGATTTGTACCCTGTCAAAGATTTATGTACCCAAAACTCAACATGCTAAAAAACCTGTATAACAAACTAATATTTGGCACCTTTAAAAATGGCATTTATTTAGCTGCTTAAACATCAATTTTGTATTCTGTTTAACTTTGGACCCTTGTTGGGATATTTATTACCTTAGCTTTTTTACCTACAGATGTAAAAGTTACTTCCCTTATACCACTAAAAACCACATATGTTTATGTACCCTGGCAGATTTATAAAGCATAGTTACCTGTACCCTTGTCATATTTGTTTACCTTAGACTGAAATAAGTTTTTACCTCCCGTTGTAAGAGTTATTTCTCTTTAACCACTAAACGTGGCATATATTTATTTACCCTGGCAGATTTATGAACAATGTTATATGTACCTGGCAAGCTAACCAATTGCTATGTGGGAATTTTCTTTGAAAAGTAGCAAAAGTAATCTTGTAAATGCACTTTTCAGCCTTGTCTTGAATGTAAACAAAAGTAACATTGCAGCCATGTTTGTTTACTTATGATATTGTATTTCCGGATTGTATTTTTTTTGTATTGCATTTTATATGTAGCAAAACATAGAGTCACATGGTTTTTGTGATTTATGGTCTATATAATGAATGCAAAAGTTCTCAAGCTTGGAGAAATTGGAATTTCACACAGAAAATGAAAATATTCTTTGGACAGAGGGACGGTCGTTTTTAACCATCAAATGGTTAACCACCACTTAAGGAGTTAAATTGACTGAGAAAAGCTTTAAAATGACTAGATCAAATCATTTTAAACATTTTGTTGACAAATAATATTTTAAAAAAATTTCTGTCGAGATAATGACTTGGGGATATGAAAATAAGTGTACCTATTTGACTTATAACAAAAATAGAATTTTTTATCCCAAAAAAACCATCATAATTAACAGACTTCATAATAACACTAAATTGGTTTGAAAGATTTTAACTAAAGGCTTATTTCACTTGGAGGCTTAGTATCGTATCTGTGTTTACAGATATTGCGATATACAGAAATTTTTTTTTTTATTGATTTAATATTGCCAATAAATCTTCTTTATTACAACTATATCTGTGAAAGTCATCTGTCGACTTTTACCATATCACCCACAGTAGAATCTTGTTATTATAATACCTATAGAAGAACTTCGTTATAATGTCTCTCGTTAACATTTGCTTTACAATATTTAAAATCAAAATTCAATTTATGATTGTTCATCAGTAATTTAGGAGACCTAACAAGGAGTGTGTGTTTTTGAGGTGTAGGTGGATAGATGTCAAGAAACTAAATTTGTGCATTTAGAAGAAACCTGTTCTTTATTGTGAAACTCAATCTTGGTCAGACACTTGCATTCCTCCTTCTACTTGGTCAGAATGCCCCCCTTTTTTTAGAAACTTCTCTTCCGAAATCTTATATGCTTTTTTGAATAAAAAAATGCAAAAGCCAATTTTGTGTCCCCTGAAAAGGCAATATAGCGGTTACTTTGGCGGCGGCAGCAGCGTCCCCTGTTTGCTTGTCTGGAGCATAACTTTGTCATCTTTAGTTTAATGGACACCAAACTTGGTTTGCATGTTTCTTGCAATGAGAAGAAATGCAGAGTAA
The DNA here is from genome assembly GCA_029721355.1 of Tegillarca granosa. Taxonomy (NCBI): domain Eukaryota; kingdom Metazoa; phylum Mollusca; class Bivalvia; order Arcoida; family Arcidae; genus Tegillarca; species Tegillarca granosa. Next base: position 17,698,581 of record CM056606.1, on the reverse strand, counting down.
AAGAACCATAACTCTGCTTTGGGTATTTTTAGAGTTATTTCCCTTATATTACTTTTTCTTGTAAGAGGCATAACTCCTTTATTTTGTTAGTAATCTTCACCAAATTTTGACATAATAAACATCTTTCAATACTTTAACACATATAACACGGGTTTTTGTATATAGTCATTATTAAAAGAGTTTTGCCCTTCACATAAAATTCTGTTTGAAAATTTGCCCATTTCTCTAATTGCTTATCTGAAGAATGATTTTGTCATCTCTAGTTCAATTGATACAAAACTTGGTACGTATGTGTCTTGCAATGAGACAAAGTGCAAAGGTAAAGAACAATAACTCTACATTGGGATATTTTAGAGTTATTCCCCTTACATTATTTTTGCTTGTAATAGGCATAACTTCTTGGCTTTTTGAGTATTCTTCACCAAATTTTGATATGATAAACATCTTTTAATACCTTAACACATATATTGCAGGTTTTTGCATATGGTCATTTTTAAAGAGTTATTGCCCTTCATATAAAGTTTTGTTTGAAACTTTTGCATATGGTCATTTTTGAGAGAGTTATTGCCCTTCTTTTAAAGTTTTGTATGAAATTTTTGCACAGTTCTCTATTTGCTTGTCCGTAGCATAACTTTTTCATCTTAAGTTCAATTGATACCAAACTTGGTGTGCATTTTTCTTGCAGTGAAACTTTTTTTGTTTGTAAAAACAGTGCTTATAAATATGAAACAAAGAACTAATTAAACAGTTTTACTGTTGACTCCAATCTTTTGTCAGGCGACACATCCGACTCATGGAGTTCTAGTTTTAAGTGAAAAGCCATTGTGCTTATATTCATATTTTACTACTCTGTATATATGCCTTGATTTAGTACCAAGTTTCATTGAAATCCATCCAAAATGTAACAAAAAAAAAAAGGCAGCAGATATAAAAAGAGATGTAAAAATTCTAAAATTTGACCTTGTGGCCTTGACCTTTAAACTACATAATGCAACAAGATTCATGGCACATCCTCTTATGCTAGTGCACATTTGCACAAAATTAATGCAGAAAGTAGGTAAACAGGGAATGAGAACAAAAGTTTGAGTTCCTGATTATTGGTTGGTTGAAGTAAAAGTTTTACGTCACACCAGCATTTGTTTTTAGCTATTTGTGATGAGACAATATTTATAAATCTTGAGGATTATTCTTAACATAATTTCATGTGGTATGTGAGTGTACAAGTGTTTCTGATCTGCATTGTACTTAAGTACACTTAGGTGAACTTTAGAGTGCTCATGCACTCTAGCTGTTTTGCATATAAATATTGCAGACCACTTAGTTAAATGTACTGGAGTTGAGTTGAATAATGGTGTTTAACATCCCAGTCAAGAATATTTCACTTATATCGAAATGTCGCCAGCTATAGGCAAAAGTGAAGAAATTTTGCCCGTGGGTTGTGCAGATGGCATTATACAGCAGTATATATATCATTTCGTGATGCTGTAACTTCATTACAGGGCTAATGAAAATCTCAGAAGCTAAAATAATTAATAAATAAATAAATAGATAAATAAAATAATAAATAAAAATGAATAAATAAGTGAATGAAAGATGAAGAAAGTAAAAATGAAAATAAGTAAATCATTAATAATGATAAATAATAAAAAAAAAAGTAAATAAAAAATATATGAAATAAAAACATCTTGTAGCATTTTAAGTACAGATAGATTTTATTAATCATATTATTGTACCTGTATTTTATTAATGTTGAGATTGGTATGTAAAGGTTACCTATAGTAGTTATTATAATAAGTATATGATTACTTCTTGTCATAATCTGAAAGGCTTATTGTTATCTGCATTCAGAGCTAATATTTCAAATCCAAAATAACTACGAATTTGTTAGATAAAGCTTGTATGTTGTCTTTAAATAGTACAGTATCAGAGAGGCTGCAACATTTGAAATTTGTTCAGAGTCAATGTCTTAGCAGATGCCAATCTAAAAATAAGTCATGTTGTCTCTCACAATTGATGACAAGCTGAAAATACTGGTAACAGCTGATGTTGAGTTTGAATATATCACTGTGATTTCGACTATCATAGCTGATAACAAGCTTGAAAAATATGCCACATTGATTGTCACAGCTGATATCAAGTTTGAAAAATCATATTCAAAGTTTAGTCAGATGTCAAGCTTGAAAATAAGTTACAGTGACTGTCATTTCTGGTGTCAGGCTGAAAAATAAGCACCAGGCACTCATTTCTAGTGTCAGGCTGAAAATAAGCACCAGGCACTCATTTCTAGTGTCAGGCTGAAAATAAGCACCAGGCATTCATTTCTAGTGTCAGGCTAAAAATAAGCACCAGGCACTCATTTCTAGTGTCAGGCTAAAAATAAGCACCAGGCACTCATTTCTAGTGTCAGGCTAAAAATAAGCCACAGTGTCCAAATTTCTGGTGTCAAGCTTAAAATTAAGTTACAGTAACTCATTTCTGGTGTCGTGCTAAAAATAAGCCACAGTGACTTATTTCTGATGTCAGGCTGAAAATAAGCACCAGTGTCTGTCATTTCTAGTCTCAGTTTGAAAATAAGCCAGGCTATCTATCATTCTTGGCATCAGGCTGAAAATAAGCACCAGTGACTGTCATTTCTAGTGTCAGTTTGAAAATAAGCCAGGCTATCTATCATTCTTGGCATCAGGCTGAAAATAAGCCACAGTGACTGTCATTTCTGGTTTCAGGCTGAAAATAAGCCACAGTGGCCATCATTTCTGGTGTCAGACTGAAAATAAGCACCAGTGACTCATTTTTGGTGTCAGGCTGAAAATAAGCCAGGCTGACTATCATTCCTGAATAAGCACCAGTGACCGTCATTTCTGGTGTCAGGCTGAAAATAAGCACCAGGCACTCGTTTCTAGCATCAGGCTGAAAACAAGCTGCAGTGACTGTCAGGTATGAAAATAAAATAATGTCAAGCTTGAAAAATGTCACACTTTCACAGCTGAAAGTGGCATAATACCATGTGATACATATCCCATACTGATTTTTGATAAATATATTATAATGTCATGATGTATATCCCATAAAACCGTATGATACATATCCCATAATACCATGTGATACATATCCCCAAAAAACCATGTGATACATGTATTATAATATCATGTGATACATATCCCATAAAACCATGTGATACATATCCCATAAAACCATGTGATACATATAATATCATGTTAAACATATCCCATAAAACCATGTGATACATGTATTATAAAACCATGTGATACATATCCCATAAAACCATGTGATACATGTATAATAATATCATGTGATACATATCCCATAAAACCATGTGTATGAGGCGCCATTTCTATATTTATTCAGTATTTTAACATACGCATAAATCGATTTTTGGATATCTATAAATCGATTTATGCATATGTTAAAATATTTGACATTTTTGCATATGCAAAAATCGATTTATTGATATTCAAAAATAAATTTGTGGAATTTAAAAATACTGAGTTCTCCCCAATTATCAATCCCAAAGTAAATACTTTCCGGTATATTGTGAGAGTAATATTTTTCTCTTGTAACAAATAAAAATCGTTAATTTTCTATATGTTTAATAAATGCACTTTCAATATTAGTGAAAAATTATAAGCCTACGCATTTTTAAAAACTAAAGTGTTTATTACATTACGATTTATTACATTGCCACGTGATGCTTCACGCTACAAAATCCAACATGGCTGCTAGAAAAATTAACGGAAAGAACGAATATCAGAGGAGCATATCAAACGCATTGAGGTGTTTGGAAATTGAAGATCGACATGTTGACGACAAAGCTGTCGATATCATATCAGATATTGAGCTAGTTGCCATGTTACAAACCGATGTAAACACGAAGTAGACCCGCACTAAATAGGTGGGGAGAAATCATTTCACACTTGCGATTTATGGATATGTTAAAATCGATTTTTACAAATGCAAAAATACTGCGATTTATGGATATCCAAAAAACGATTTAAGCATATGTAAAAATGTATTTTTGCATATGCAAAAATCCATTTATGGATATCCATAAATTGAATTTTACATATGCAAAATCATTTTTGGATATCTTAAAACAATTTTACATATGTTAAATTCGATTTATGGATATCCATAAATGAATTATGCATATGCTAAAATAGTGAATAAATATAGAGACGGCGCCTCATACATGTGATGCATGTATTATAATATCATATGATACATATCCCATAAAATCAGGTGATACATGTATTATAATACCATGTGATACATATCCCATAATACAATGTGATTCATGTATTATAATATCATGTGATACATATCCCATAAAATCATGTGATACATGTATAATAATACCATATGATACATATCCCATAATACAATGTGATACATATCCCATACTGCTTTTTGATACATATATTATAATGTCATGATACATATCCCATAATACCATGTGATATATATCCCATCAAACCATGTGATATATGTATTATAATACCATGTGATACATATCCCATAAAACCATGTGATACATGTATTATATTATCATGTGATACATATCCCATGAAACCAAGTGATACATATCCCATAAAATCATGTGATATATGTACTATATTATCATGTCATACACATCCTATAAACCATGTGATACATATCCCATAAAACCATGTAATACATGTATTATAATATCATGTGATACATATCCCATAATACAATGTGATATATGTATTATATCATCATGTGATACATATCCCATGAAACCAAGTGATACATATCCCATAAAATCATGTGATACATGTACTATATTATCATGTCATACACATCCTATAAAACCATGTGATACATATCCCATAAAAACATGTAATACATGTATTATAATATCATGTGATACATATCCCATAAAATCATGTGATACATATCCTATTATATCCCATAATACTATGCGATACATATCCCATAAATATTTATGTGAAACATATTTCTGTAAAAAGTAATTGTTCTGGGAATAAGTCAAGTTAGGTTTAATCAACACATGGGAAGCTAGATATTTCAAGCAAAAATCTATATTTTGCAAAAATTTCAGTTAACCAGGTCTTTCTTTTTCCAGTTCAAACTAATCAACTGATATGTAATTTTAACTGGCAAATAATTTTTTTCTGTTGTAAAAAAAAGCAAGCAGTGTGTAATAGTTTTTGTCAACTTAATGAACGTAATTCATGGCAGTTACAGACGAAATTACAAATTGAACACTAAAACCAGCCTGTTGGTCTGTAATTACAATCAGACTCAAAAGAGTCAGTTTTACTTATTAAAGCCATATTATATAATGCTTCCATTAAAATCAGAAGCTCAGATCGACTGTATGCACTCTATATGATAAACAACATAATAAAATGACTGTTAAGTTTTACACAAGTCTGGTTCTGTGACAGGAGACACGCTGCTGTAAAATTCACAATCCTGTTGTTGGAGTTTTATGTTATAGTGCACCAAATTAATTAAATTATCAAGTTAACTAGTTACCAGTTAAATAATACAAAATAGAACTGTTTCTGATTGATCTGAAGTGTTGTGTTTCAGCTGTTATTTGCTTTGGCTGATTGGTCTTAAGTCCTGGATTTCAGCTGACATTGTTTTGGCCCTTTGGTGTAAATTGTTATTGTATTAGCTGTCATCTACTTTGTCTGAGTGTTCTAAAATGCTGTTTCAGGTGCCATCAGCTGTGGCTGATTGATCTAAAGTGCTGTATTCCAGCTGTCATCTGTTGTGGCTAATTGTCTAAAATGCTGTGTTCCAGCTGTCATCTGCTATGGCTGATTGGTCTAAAATGCTGTGTTCCAGCTGTCATCTGCTATGGCTGATTGGTCTAAAATGCTGTGTTCCAGTTGTCATCTGCTATGGCTGATTGGTCTAAAATGCTGTGTTCCAGCTGTCATCTGCTATGGCTGATTGGTCTAAAATGCTGTGTTCCAGCTGTCATCTGCTATGGCTGATTGGTCTGAAATGCGGTGTTCCAGCTGTCATCTGCTATGGCTGATTGGTCTAAGTGCTGTGTTCCAGCTGCTATGGCTGATTGGTCTAAAGTGCTGTGTTTTAGCTGTCATATAGTTTGGCCAATTGGTCTACAGTACAGTGTTCCAGCTGTCATCTGCTGTCGAAAGTACAAACTATGCAGCTCCATACCTTTTATTACATACTCTTGGAAATCCTTAAGCAAATCTAAAGTTTGATGAAAAAATAACATAAAAACCAAGAAACTTTTAAATGTTTAATTTGAATGTAATTCAGTTGATAAAGTGGATGAATGTTTGATTATTAACATTATTTACAATCAGCCAATCACATTATATCTGAAAATAATGGGTGTGGCTTATCTAGAGAATTTGTTTTTAAGTATAAAGAAAAATATCTTGAGTCAAGTGCTTTCCATTGTTTTGTATTGTTATTTTTGTACGAACAAGACGTTTTTAGGAGAGATTTGATCTTCTGATCTCTTGTTTAAACCCTGTGCTATTACTACTGTTTAAATTATGTTTAATACTTCCCTGTAAGCAAAGTTGAGATACCCCCTATAACAAAGTTAATTCAATGAAAATAATTACACCCCCTGTAACTTAAACTACCCCACCCTTAATGAAGGTTAGGGGTTAAATAGCCATCAACAACTCTGTCCAGTGGTCTGTTTTTCTTTTTCTGCTCCCAATAAAACCTTAAAACTTAAGCGTTAACTAAGTGTCAAGGGTAGAAAATAATTTACTACCACCAGTTTGCAGTGTTGGGGATGAGGATAGGGGGTGGGGTGTGGGTATTTTTTTCATTCAAGGGGTTCCTTAAGAGATGCCTTCTATGGTTGGTTTAAATTTGCAATTAAACATTTGTTCATGTGGCTTATATCTAAAGTTTTTTCACACTTTAGCAGATGTTTTTTTCCTTTTAAATTAGATTGTCATGAAAAGAAAATTGGGTTGCCATGGCAACCATTTAAAAAAAAAAATCTGATTGGTCTTAAAATAGAAAATACACCATGTCTTGTGTTATTATCTTAAAATAGTAGTTTTCTGTGTATTTTGAAAATAATTGTGCCCTGATAATGAAATAGATTTTGTGTCATAATTAGACTAAACTATAACAAGTTTTCGAATGTCCTGTAATAATCACATTTCAAATTCTTCCACGTTAATCACACCGGTTTAGCCAAAGTGTGTCCCTTCCTTAAAAATAATTACGTTTTAAATTACTTAATCTAAAAGTTTGAAAATTTGGTATCTTATTATCGTATTGGAATTGTTTGTTGGTGTTAAATTTAGATGTCTAATCATTTTAAAGTTGTGGATTGAATGATGAAACGATCATTTTTTTCCACCATCTTTATTAAATGTCTCAATAGTTATCTTTATCATATTTTAAGCTACAGGAGTGGAAGAAAAGTACATTATTTTGACATTTTTTTAAAAACTCTCCGTCTTAAATAGGTTTTTTTTTGCTCAACTTGGTTTGAAAACCAGCTGAGCTTATTTTATTTTGAGATGTGTCTGCATTTATACTTAAATCTATATGTAAATTTCAAACTTCTTTAAGACCACTGGGTTTAATAAGATATATTTTGTGAGGGAGTTTTGGTTTTTGTTTGACATGGCCATCTTAAAAACAAGATAGTGTCAGCTGTTGTTATAAAAAAAGAAATTAAATATTATCCATTTAATTGCGGACTAATTTTTTTGTTGAAAATTTTTTTATCTTTCTATATCTATATATATATATAGCAGGTTAATATGACAGCTGAATTTCGAGGAGAAAAGGTCAGTTGACAATTAGCTGATTTATTTTTACAAAACAAATAAGCTACATTGAACGTTTGTTTTGTAAGATCCTGTGTTGATTCTTATTCAAAATTTTATTTGCCTGAAATTCAAATGTAAATAAAATTCCAGTTAAACAATAAAGTTCCACTTTTTAGCTTTCTGTCAAAAAATTAAACTTTATTTTTTTGCCAATATTTTAAAATTCTTCTTGTTTGAAGCTTAAAGCTGCATTAAGTTTTTCAATTTTCTGAATTTTTTTTGATTTCTAAAAATATATTTTTTAAAAAATAGATAACTTATTATCACGATCCATGAGATTCATTTTCTAAAATTTCAATCCTTTTAGCTTGGATTAATGAAATCCTCTTACTGGTTGGTCAATGTTTAATGATGATTATTATGAGCTTGGAGCATGCGCACGGATGTAAGGAAAAACCCATGAATCGAAGGTGAAACATGACAATTTGCATTAATTGTCCGTCATTAATATCCAGATGTATTTGAAATGGTGTTATGTATCCCTTACTAAGTCACAAATGACAAATTCATGAATTTCTGTGTTTAATTTATTGTATTTCATCGGTTTGAAAGTTGTGTTTAAATGACCCGGTTTTTTATGACGTAACCATGTTCTAATATTAGATCCCACATGCTACATCTTGCTGAGAAATTACTGTTATTTCTGTATTTATTCCAGCTTTTATCATTGAACCAAATGTAACATCGTTCATTAGGAACATCATTAATTAGATTAGCACCATTTCAATTTTTTCTTTGGAAAACTTAATACAGCTTTAATTAATTGCTGATTTGACTCATAATTTTGGAATTTTTCTGAATTCCACAAGAAAACCTCAAATCAAATCTGATGTGATACAAAACAGCTACTTATTGGTAATATAAATAAATACTAGTATATATGTTGAAAATTTTTGTTCTTAATTACGGGGAAAAAAATCAAAATTATTTTAAAAGTTTCATGTTTGACACTACAGGATTTTTAATATTGGCAATACCTTTTTATACATGGTGCCAAAGTGCCTCCCTGTTTAAATTGTCTAAAGGGGCACACTTATGGATCACAGCACGTTTTATGACTAGATTCAAATCCAAATTAAACAGGTCATAGTGTTAAAAAGTTTCCAGGTTGCTTGCCAATGATTGCTGGTTTTTTCAGACATTCCAGATTCTACTACCACCCCAGAACCACCTCAATATAAGTAAAGAAATCTTATTTGTGATGTAAAACACCAGTACTCCACTTCAATGATAACCACTACGGAAGCTCATTTGGTAGAGTGCTAGCTTCATATGTGGGAGGCTGGGTTTGAACCCCATCTGGGTCTGACCAAGACTTAAATTGGTAGCGACTATTCTTTCGCCAAGCACTCTGAATTTAGAAATTTAAGTCATGGAGTCCTTCGGATAAGACTTTAAAAAACTGATGCCTATGTCATGGAGGCTTAAGAACCCTCCCTGCATATTGCTTTTAGCACAATGCAAAGGTAAAAATTTCTACCACTTCACTTATAGCTGAAACGTGAAACACGATTAAATTGAATCAAATCATCTTTATTAATATAGCAACAATTTTCGACGAGAGAACTTCAGAGTTCATTTGGTGTCTTTTTACAAACATGTTGCTATTCTTATAATTTTTAACTCCAGTATAGATGGCATTAACTAGTCAATTGTCAGGTCAGCCGACAATGTAATGTGTTATATAGATGTCAAATAATGGTCAGTAGAAACTAAAAAAGTCATTAATGTTGTGACGTTAATGTCTTTTATTGGAAGATTATAGATTTATCCTGGATTGATTTGACTGTATTTAATGTCAGTTGACTGTCCGTCATTTATATAGAGAGAGGATGAGAAGGAGGAAGGGGGGGAGAGAGAGAGAGAGAGAGAGAGAGAGAGAGAGAGAGAGAGAGAGAGAGAGAGAGGATGAGAAGGAGGAAGGGAGAGAGAGAGAGAGAGAGAGAGAGAGAGAGAGAGAGAGAGAGAGAGAGAGGAGATATGCAGATAGATAAATGTAAAAATATGTTGTGCTTATAATAATTAATGTAAAACAATAAGAAAACAACAATATGTATGAGATTAATTTCGAATCTTATACTAGTAAATTTTGACATTTTTTTCTATTATGATTATCTCTTAAACTGCTGCTTGCTGGTTGCTAGTTGCTTTAATGCTCATGTTTTCATCCAATTAAAATTGTCAAAACAATCAGCAATTCTGCATAAGAAGTTTTCCCCTAAAAAAGAAATCCAAATTTCCAAGTTACAAGAATTGTTACTTTTTGAAAAGTAAAGGAGGATATAAAATGGCTAGTTCATTAAAGTCTGTTTTTGCTTTACAAGCCCATGGTTTTTTTTTTTTTTTTTTTTTTTTTTGCAGTTCACCTGAAAAGTAGTTATGTGACTTTTATGGCAAAGTGCAGCAAGTGTATGTATTCATGTACTGTTAACATCTTTGACGTCTCCTCTGAAAGATTTCAATGAAACTTTATCAGTAGTATATATGGCCTTTTGCAATGAGATGACCTTAGTTTGCAGAACTCTAAAATTATCTTCTTTCCAAAACTGATAATAAAAGAAAAAATCTGTTGTGATAAAAATCTTTTCATACACTGACCAGGTTATACATAAGATTTAAAAATTTAAGATACAGCTGACTTGCTTGGTGCTCGGCAAAAGATGGGTGACCGGTTCACTGGCAGGATAGTGAGACTCGGGGATTGATATACTTGTCTGTGCTTTACTTACTCAGTAAGCTAGCACTTAACAAAAAACCACTTTGAGTGCATGCTAATAAAGGCAGTTCATAATGCATGCTGGTGCATCACATACAAACATGAATAAGTTACTTGGTTAATTCATAGCTATTAATAACACTCAACCCGAATAAATGAAAAATTGCTGATGTGATGTTAAACAACATAACAACCAACCAATCGTATCAGAATTGGCAGATTGAACCAATCACTTAATCTGTTGATAGAATATTTAAAATGACAAGAAAATGAACTTTGGTATATAAGCAGTTTATATAGACATGAATATAAAAACTATTTTATTGGTTTTTTCAATTAACTTATCCTTTTATGAATTTTAATTGTTATGTGCAGGGTTATTAAACGCCGACCTAACCATCAAGGACAAACCCATTATCAGTTAGTTATTAATTTCTGTAAATAACTGATAAACGCACACAGTTATAATAAAGTTTCATTATTTAAATGTATCTTGTTGTGAAAGCTTTTTTCTATTAGATCTTATATATCTATATATATTTTTTTCTTTATTCCTGAATGAACTGCTATGTAAATCCCTTCTAAAAAATGACTTGTGTACTTTAAGATAATTACGTGATTCTCATTGTCTGTTTATTTCAAAGTTATTAAATTTGACAAATTTCTAATGATTTCATTGGTTGAAAAGCGAAAATACATTCAGGTCATTTCCGACTCACATGCCAAAGTGTTTGTGACGTAATCTAGAACTTTTAATACACGTCATTTTACCTTGTTTTGAAGTTAATAAAATTGCATAAAGTTATTATTTCATTTGATTAAGTTTAATTATAAGCATTGAATCTAATTTTCATTTAGGTCATTGAGAAATAACCTGAACAGACACTATGCGCACTGTGTAATTTGTGAAGCGCCGAATGAAAATCAGATTCAGTGCTGAATTGGTTTTGTTTGGTTTCATAGTATAAGTTTTGTTTTATCATAAATTATTTGGCTTTTCACATTAAGATACAGTTAGTCTAGACGATTTTGTTTATATTTGTATATATTATGTCATGGTCAGTTTATTTCTTGAACTCAAACATGATGTACTTATATGCACCTTCATGAGATTATCGAGCCACATGATCTACAGTTATTAGTACACAGGTGAAAATACTACAGGTATTGTCAATTGATAACTTAAAACATGTATCGCTCCATCAGATTGCGCTAGTAATTTTGGATGTTTTTAAGGCCAATCACATCGATCCTGTTCTCGATGTACTACACAGTGCAGGCATTAGAACTATGATAATGTAATGTCTGTCTTAGTGTCCAGTTTTTTGGTAAAAATGCATAAAAACTTGAATTAACTTTTAAACAAATCACAATTTTCGTGAATTGATACTGTGCCCCGTAGATCGCAAAAATAAAATGCTCGCAAAAATTAAACTATTTACAGTATCTGAACAAAATGGTGTGGTGCATATGTTTGCTTAAGCTAATCTTAGTTGCTGTTCTGATCTTTTTTTTTTTGGTTGCAACAGCTGCAAAGTATTGCAGTTTGAAATTGCAAATATGTGGCACATACCAACTTCACCTGTATGGACCCTCATAAAGGGTAAGAACTGCCTTTCTAATGTAATAGACCTTAGGGTGAGATAATTTGGGTGTGGTCGAGCAGTAACGTCTTAACAGCATATAGATGAATGCAAAATTTTTTTTAATTGTATGCTTGGTTGACAGATATATATGAATGAATGATGATTGATTGATTGATTGATTGGTGATATTATTTTCGGTTTTCATCAAGTTTAAGAAGCTTTTGACATCCTGAGTGGTCAAAAGTATGAGCTTACTGATCACATTGACTCTTGTGGCTTGGTGGTGAATGTTTTTTAGTTAGCTTGGTTATAAAGATCAATGGTTTTCTATGAGGACTGGTTCCCTCTGCAATCTGAAATCTGACCATTTAAAATAAGATAGAGAGTCTCAGCTTGGGTGAAAACACTGACACTTGATGGCCGAGTGGTCTAAAACCTACACTTGTGGATCACAGGGCCTCTCGACGACTTTTGATGGACAAGTGGTCTAAAGCCTACACTTGTGGATCACAGAGCCTCTCGCTGACATTGATCGCCAAGTGGTCTAAAGCCTACACGTGTGGATCACAGGGCCTTTCGCTGACACTTGATGGCCAAGTGGTGTAAAGCCTACACTTATAGATCACAGGGCCCCTTAGGGCCACTTGATGGTCAAGTGGTCAAAAGCCTGCACTTATAGATCACAATCAGGGCCTCTCACTGCCACTTAATGTCCGAGTAGTCTAAAGCCCACACTTAAAGATCACAGGGCCTCTAAGGGCCACTTGATGGCTGAGTGGTCTAAGGCCTGCACTTATTGATCACAGGGGCTCTCACTGCCACCTGATGGCCGAGTGGTCTAAAACCTACACTCATAGATCACAGGGCCTCTCACTTCCACTTGATAGCTGAGTGGTCCAAAATCTGCACTAATAGATCACAGGGCCTCTTAGAGCCACTTGATGGCTGAGTGGTCTAAAACCTACACTTATGGATCACAGGGCCTCTCACTGCCACTTGATGGCTGAGTTGTCTAAAGCCTGCACTTATAGATCACAGGGTCTCTCATTTACATGATGGCTGAGTGGTCTAAAGCCTGCACCTATGGATCGCAGGGTCTCTTAGTCCCACTTGATGGCCGAGTGGTCCAAAGCCTGCACTTGTAGATCACAGGGCCTGTCACTGCCACTTGATGCAAGTGGGCTATAGTCTGCACTTATAGGTCATAGGGCCTCTCACAAGGGTCTCACACTGCCATTTGATGGCTGAGTGTTTTCAAGATTGCACTTATGGATCATAGGGCCTCTCACTGCCAAGGTTTGAATCTTGCCCATGAAGATCCAAGTGGTAGAAAGTCTGTCGATTTGCTTGACAGAACTGGGTGGTTTTCTCTGTGCACTCCAGTTTCCTCCACCATCCCAGGACAGACTGACTCACTATAAGCAAAAGAATCTTTACTGGGGCAATACACACCATTATTCCACTCCACCCATGTCACTTCACTCAGAACTGACTGCCTTCAAATAAATGAAAAAATCTTGATGTAGATGTGAAACTCCATTACTTCACTGTCTGCATTTCTTTAAGTGGAATGTGTATTATTTATTACATCTTTCTGGATTAATTTAGACATTTTCTATCCGATTTTAAAGTCTGATCATTCTAAGAAGGAAACCTATGGAACTGAAGAGTTATTTCCTGTGTAAGACCGACTACATTAATGAAACATAACTTGTATTAATGATTTTAGGATCTTCAACCAACAACTCTCATCCTGTTTGTTGTTAAATTTGCAAAAGATCATTTTTATTCTTACAACAAATCAATATCTTGAATGAAGTTGGAAGAAATATTTTAATTCCAGAATGGTGCTTTTTCTTTCTTCCTTTGTCATTGTAACATAATATTCCAAAATCAAACCCTTTTAAGTGTCACTCTAATATATTATTCCAAACTCAAACCCATTTAAGTCAATTCAAGTACATTAACTTTGTTTCATCACATATTGCTATGAATTCCAAAAATCTGTTTCATTGTCACATGAACAGATGGTATAAATGAATTAGATTGATTAATTGATATAATGGGATTTTAGGTCCCAGTCAAGAACATTTCACTTACATCGAGATGTCACAAGCTATATGTGACAGAAATTTTTACCTTTGCAATGTGCTTAGGGCAATATGTAGAGAGTGTTCTTTAACATGACATCACAGTCCTGACATGGGGCATTAGTTTTTAAGGTCTCATCTGAAGGACCCTATGACTTGCAGAGTGCTTGGTGAAAAAACAATCACTACCAATTATCAAGTCTTGTTCAGACCCAGCAGGATTTGAACCCTTGACATATGTGTAATGTGAATTCAATCACATAAAAATAATTTGGACATGTGTGTAATGTGTGTTCAATCAATACATCTAACAGCATAAAAATAATCTGGACATGTGTGTAATGTGTGTCCAATCAATGCATCTAATAGCATCAAAATAATGTGGATATGTGTGTAATGTGTGTTCAATCAATGCATCTAATAGCATCAAAATAATGTGGATATGTGTGTAATGTGTGTTCAATCAATACATCTAATAGCATCAAAATAATGTGGATATGTGTGTAATGTGTGTTCAATCAATGCATCTAATAGCATCAAAATAATGTGGATATGTGTGTAATGTGTGTTCAATCAATGCATCTAATAGCATCAAAATAATGTGGATATGTGTGTAATGTGTGTTTAATCAATGCATCTAATAGCATCAAAATAATGTGGATATGTGTGTAATGTGTGTTCAATCAATGCATCTAATAGCATCAAAATAATGTGGATATGTGTGTAATGTGTGTTCAATCAATGCATCTAATAGCATCAAAATAATGTGGATATGTGTGTAATGTGTGTTCAATCAATGCATCTAATAGCATCAAAATAATGTGGATATGTGTGTAATGTGTGTTCAATCAATACATCTAACAGCATCAAAATAATGTGGATATGTGTGTAATGTGTGTTCAATCAATGCATCTAATAGCATCAAAATAATGTGGATATGTGTGTAATGTGTGTTCAATCAATGCATCTAATAGCATCAAAATAATGTGGATATGTGTGTAATGTGTGTTTAATCAATGCATCTAACAGCATCAAAATAATGTGGACATGTTTGTAATGTGTGTTCAATCAATGCATCTAATAGCATCAAAATAATGTGGATATGTGTGTAATGTGTGTTCAATCAATACATCTAATAGCATCAAAATAATGTGGACATGTGTGTAACGTGTGTTTAATCAATACATCTAATAGCATCAAAATAATGTGGACATGTGTGTAATGTGTGTTTAATCAATGCATCTAACAGCATCAAAATAATGTGGATATGTGTGTAATGTGTGTTCAATCAATACATCTAACAGCATCAAAATAATGTGGATATGTGTGTAATGTGTGTCCAATCAATGCATCTAACAGCATCAAAATAATGTGGACATGTGTGTAATGTGTGTTCAATCAATACATCTAACAGCATCAAAATAATGTGGACATGTGTGTAATGTGTGTTCAATCAATACATCTAACAGCATCAAAATAATGTGGATATGTGTGTAATGTGTGTCCAATCAATACATCTAACAGCATCAAAATAATGTGGATATGTGTGTAATGTGTGTCCAATCAATGCATCTAACAGCATCAAAATAATGTGGACATGTGTGTAATGTGTGTTCAATCAATACATCTAACAGCATCAAAATAATGTGGACATGTGTGTAATGTGTGTTCAATCAATACATCTAACAGCATCAAAATAATGTGGACATGTGTGTAACGTGTGTTTAAT